>QRFJ01002072.1:0-153718 GCA_006176705.1 Cocos nucifera | reverse complement strand
TGCATATGTGCAGGCCCTTCCAGGGGTTAATTATTTTTAGCTTATCACAGTGGTTCAGTTGTACCAAAAAGATGCAACCATGTCTATTAGGCATTGGATGCTATGAACTGGAGGATGGATTGGGCTCAATATTCTAGATACGATGAGAGATTCAATTAAGAATCCAATCTATGCAAATGGTGGGTCTGACTTAACTAAGGAGTGGATCAATATTTCGGACATGGTGAGATTCATGAATTTGAGAGTAAGCCTAGGTGCACCATGATTAAAGAATCATTGGACAAGAGTTGTTCACTCATTGGCTAACCCATCACCAATAATTGTTAGATGAGGTGATGAGTTAGTTGGTGGGACTGCACCACCCACTAGATATCATTAATCATGAAGATTTTTGCATCTCTATAGAGATAGTGTAGCGATCCGAGAAAATAGTGGAAGCTAATTTATTTAAAAATCAAACCACTAAATAAATTATTCAAGTTTTAATTACAAAATCTAACTAGAAACTTTGACTCTCTATAAGAAAAGAAAAATATCTGCATCCAACCCACTAGCCTATATCTTGGACACCCATAGATTGACCGAACCCAATTACTAGGATTGGCTCTAGAACTTCAAAATTATTTTAGATTCTGAGAAGTTAACTCATGTATTGGACTAGGATCCTCCCATCATACCAGCGCATTCGTCCACTGAATAGAAAGTGTCTCTTGATAAATGGATGGATGAAGATAACAAGGTCATAAACTACATGTTGAGCTCGATGTCTGATGAGTTTCAGTGCCAACATAAAGATATCAAGACTGCCCATCAAATGTTGGCTCACCTACAAGAGTTGTTTGGTGAACAGAGTTGCGCAGCCAAATATCAGAGTCACTAAATGACTTGTTCAAGGCTAAAATGCATGATGGGCAGTCAGTCCAAGATCATTGTCTGATGATGATCAAGGACTTGGAAGAGCTTGAGAAGCTTGGAGTGAAGTTAGACTTGGATCTGCAGAATGATATAATTCTGCAATCCTTGACTGATGCATATGGGCAGTTCATCATGAACTACCATATGCATAAACTTCAAAATACTCTTGGCCGAGCTTATGAACATGCTGGTTAGTGCTGAAGCTTTCTATGAAAGGTTCTAAAGGCTCAGTACTTGCTATGGAATGGACTTCTTCTAAGAGAAAGTCTTTTGAAAAGAAGAAGAAGTCTGTGAAAAAGCAGAAGGTGGAAGGAGGAAAGAAGAAAGAAGGCAGAGCTGAAGGAAGAAGACCACTGACAAAGAAAAGTATTTCCATTAACAACTAAGGGCCACTGAAAGCGGAACTGCCCTACTTACCTGGCCACCCTGAAGAATAAGAAGGAGGCATGTCCTTTTGGAGGTATGCTCGTTATTGAGTCTAACCTTACAATGGTTTCTTCTGCATCCAGTTGGGTGCTTGACTCTAGTTCTAGTGCTCATTTGTGCACTTTCATGCAGGGTCTTGAGGATAGCAGGAGGCTGAGGGATGGTGAGATGATCCTACATATCGAAAATGGAGCAAAAGTTGCTGCTATGGCCATGGGAAACATACCCTCTTCGACTTACCATCTGGCTTAGACTTAGTATTAAAAGACTTGTTATTATGTGCCTGCAGCAAGTAGGAAATTTGATTTCTATTTCATGTTTAGCATAAGAAGGCTATGTAATTAATTTTCTTAAGGACCATTGTAACATTCTTTATGAAAGAAATAAAATTGCAAGTGGTTTTCTTATTAATGGGTCTTTATCAGTTACATATTGATGTATCTATCTTTTAATATTGAGCAAAATATGAATGCCATAAAATCAAAATGATCTAGAGGATAGTCCAAATGATAGATATCTATGGCACCTAAGGCTTAGGTCATATAGCAGAAGATAGGGTTAACAAATTGGAAAAAAATTAGGGCTATTGAGTCCATTGACTTTCGAGTCATATCCAATTTGTGAATCATGTCTTCATGGCAAAATGACTAAGCTTCCTTTTGTAGGACATGGGAGAAGGGCCATAGGATCTACTTGTCCTAGTACATACCGATGTGTGCGGCCCATTTGATATACCGGCTAGAGGGCAACTTTATCTACTTTCATAACCTTTATCCAATGATTTATCTTGGTATGGGTATGTGTATCTTATGAAGACACAAGTCTTGAAGCTTTTGAAAAGTTCAAGAAATTCAGACATGAAGTAGAAAAGCAAACTAAAAAATCCCATTAAGGTTCTTCGATCAGATCGAGGAGGTGAATACCTTAGTCGAGGAATTCCTTGACTATCTCAAGCAAAATGGCATAGTCTCTCAATGGACTCCATCTGGAAACACCTCAACTCAACGGGAATTTTAGAACGGAGGAAATCGGACCCTATTAGATATGGTCCGATCCATGATGAGCTTCACAGACCTTCCTGAATTTTCTTTGGGGATACTAGTTTGTTAACTACAATATACTTACTGAATAGGGTTTCCTTCTAAAATCCATTCCTACCACACCGTATGAGATATGGCATGGTAAGAAACCAAGTCTGAGTCATCTCAGAATTTGGGGTTGTCCGGCTCATGTCAAAAGACAACAAGCGGACAAGTTAGACTTTAGGTCCTTTAGAGCTCGATTTATAGGATATCCTAAAGAGTCATTAGGATATTATTTCTACATTCCAGAAGATCACAATGTGATTGTGAGTCGACATGCCATCTTTCTTGAAAAATAGTTTATTCAAGATAGCGGCATTGGAAAGCAGATCAAGCTCGAGGAGAAAGTCTCACAAGAGCAACGAGCTAAGGACCAAATGGAACCAAATCAGGTTGAGCCAATACAATCATTACCTCCTCCACCTCGTAGATCGAAAAAGGTTTCCAGTCCCCTTGAGAGGTACTTAGGTACTATTTCAGAGGAAGTAGAGAAAATGTTCCTCATAGGTAATGGGGTTCATGGTGATGATCCCAAAACCTATGAATGAGACGATATCAGATATCGACTCCGAAAAATGGTTAGAGGCAATGAAGTCAGAAATTGACTCGATGCACTCAAACCAAGTCTGGACCTTGGTAGATCCACCAGAAGGTATAGTACCTATTGGGTGTAAATGGATCTACAAGAGAAAGATTGGTGCAGATGAAAATGTGGAGACATTCAAAGCTAGAATAGTGGCAAAAGAGTTATAGTCAATGCGAAGGCATTGACTATCAGGATACCTTTTCGCCAGTAGCTATGCTAAAATCCATCCATACATTGCTTGCTGTTGCAGCCTATTTCGATTATGAAATATGGCAAATGGATGTGAAAATGGCATTCTTAAATGGATATCTTGAGGAAGATATCTATATGGAATAGCCGCTAGGTTTCACATCCAGTGATGCTGATCACAAAGTATGCAAGCTGCAAAGGTCCATATATGGACTTAAGTATCTTAGAGCTGGAATACTCGATTTTAATGATGTGATCAAAATTATTTGGTTTCATCAAAAATGAGGAGGAACCATGTGTCTTCAAAAAGGTCAGTGGGAGCGCTGTTGTCTTCCTCGTATTGTACGTGGATGACATCCTCCTTATTGGGAATGATATTCCCATGTTGACCATAGTTAAAATGTGGTTATCCAAAGAATTCTCCATGAAAGACCTAGGAGAAGCATCCTTTATTCTAGGAATTAAGGTCTATAGAGATAGACCGAATAGGATGCTAGGACTTTCACAGAAGATGTACATAGAGGAAGTACTAAAGAGGTTTAGTATGGAAAACTCTAAGAGGGGTTTAATATCCTTCAGACATGGCATTCATCTTTCCAAGAAGATGTGCCCTAGCACACCTGAGGAAATAGAATGCATGAGCAAGATCCCTTATGCTTCAGCAATAGGGAGCCTCATGTATGCCATGTTATGTACACGACCTGATATAGCCCATGCTGTGAGTGTCACGAGCAGATATCAGTCGAATCCAGGTGAAGAACACTGGACTTCTATGAAATGTATCCTTAAGTACTTAAGAAGAACTAAGGATATGTTGTTGGTCTTTGGTAATGGAGAATTCCAAGTCCAAGGATATACAGACTCAAATTTTATGTCTAATATAGATGATCGAAAGTCGACATCGGAAGTCTGTTTGTGTGTAATGGTGGTACTGTCAGTTGGAAGAGTTTCAAGCAGACAGTGACAGCAGATTCCACCATAGAAGCAGAATACATTACTGCATCTAAAGCTACGAAGGAGGTATTCTGGTATAATAAATTTTCCATAAAAATTGGAGTGATGCTATCAGATGCCATTCCTCTGTACTACGACAATAATGACATCATAGCCCTTGCTAAGGAGCTGAGGTCTCACTAGAAATCCAAGCACATCAAGTGGTGATACCACCTCATCCACAATTACCTCAAGAAGGATTATGTCGAGGTCAAGAGAGTCAACTCTGCAGATAATGCGGCAGACCCACTCACAAAGCCGTTGGGTTCAGCAGAAGATCGAAACCCACCTTGAGAAGATGGGACTTAGATTTGTAGCCAATTGGCTTTAGGTCAAGTGGGAGTTTGTTAGATATGTGTGCCCTAGAAGCTAGAATTGGCTGACACTTGTAATACACTTCTAAGGGCAAAATTATAATTTTGACTATAAATAATAAAATGATTTATTTTCTATCACAGTGTGTATTTAAAGTATCTGTGATACATTACCTTGAGTTAATAGGTAATGATAATTCATATTTTCAAGAGTTGAAAATTTAAGACATGAATTTTTATTATTAACTCATAAAATGCTCTGACCATAGGATCATCATGAGGATGGTGATTGATCTAGGAAGGTTGGTGTACGATCGCTTCTTTAGGATAGATGAGTCTTGAGTCTATGGTGTGAGACACCAGGAGTGAGAGTACAAGTACTCGTTAGAGAAACGAGGGCACTGAGGGTGACCAGCCTCGAGTAGTCATCAA
This sequence comes from Cocos nucifera, assembly GCA_006176705.1. Taxonomy (NCBI): domain Eukaryota; kingdom Viridiplantae; phylum Streptophyta; class Magnoliopsida; order Arecales; family Arecaceae; genus Cocos; species Cocos nucifera. The sequence goes on along the minus strand of QRFJ01002072.1, from coordinate 148,781 downwards.
GAAAGTCTATCCTTCTCATCAATGACTGACTCGAAGCTATAGTGGTGTGTCTGGTTCTTTGATCTGAGGTGCATCAGCAGTTCACCTTAAGGGTGTTATAGTTTGACTACACCATAACTCGATCTCCTAGCCATTCGCAATCCTGAGGTGTATGTTGGCTATAGCATGTTCATTGTAGGAATTGGATTGCACCAATAGGGGATCTATCTACCTTGGTAGATGAGGAGCAGCCCTATGATGATCATGAGAATCAAGTCCATAAGCCCATGGTCATGGCAAAGTGAAATAATTGAAAGAGTTTCTATTAGGATTTTCATATTGGACTTGAATTGAATGATTAATTCATATGACAGAAATTAGGGTTTGACAAGATCAACTTGACCCTAATACAATCGAGGCTCAAGATAGAGGAAATTAATCACACAAGTAACTACACTGAGAGGTTCGTTTTCATTTTTGATGGGTTGCCACCATATGCTACTAGGTGTCACTGGTGGATTTTGAGAGCAATTAGATTGATTTGGATGACTGATCAAACTAACTATCTGAATTAGAAAAGTTCTAATCCATCGAATGGTGTTTCGATGATGTCGATGATAGAAATCATGACATATCCCATTACCATACGGAACATAACCTAACTGGATCACACAAACAAGGGTTTGGATCTAGGTATCGTCAATTCGACTAACCCAGTTTAATTGATTTGAATAAGATTTAATTTGGTTAAAGAAAATCGTGCTAGCACACGATTGAGCCTAATGTTCTCCTTCAACAATCATTAAGAGTTGTCTCGACTGAGCCAAATATGTTTGGGCTCACTCAAGAACCTTTACTTGGTCTGACTGAAGCTTGTCCAGGTCAAAAAAGGGTTGTCTTAATTTACAAGATAAATTTGAGACAACACCTGCCATTTTCCATCAGATGCTAAATCTTGTCTTTGGACTTTGATCAAATATTGACCTTTGACACTTAGACATCTGCCTATGTGTCATGCACCCATAGGAGAGAGATTTGACCCTTGTCCCCCTGCTAAATATTAGAAAGACAAGGGGTGCATGCCTAGGGAGGCGTGCGCCTAAAGTGGATTAGGATTGGAGTCCAATACAGATGGGACTCCAATTGCTTCATGCATTCAACTTGGGTGGCGCCAAAGAGTCATCTTTGACCAATCTTGGTGCCACCTAAGGAGGTTTGTGAGGGACTCTAATCTGATTGGATCAGTTGATGTCATCCCACCAATCAGATTTAGATCAGATTGCACGAAGAGCCTTGATTGGTTGGGATGATGTGGCACTGTATGGCGCAGCAGGTTCTATATAAATCCTGTCTGCGCTTGAGATTTTGATGCTCTACCCTTTGCCCACACCGTAAGGCTTCTCTCCCTCCCTCTCCATGCCACTTTCAGATCCTCTCTCTCCTCTCCACAGCCAAGAAGCTTTGGGTTCAAGTTTGGCATGATCCTAGCAAGAGAAAGGCGATAAGAAAGAAGAAGGCAGCACTACTGCAAGAGACAACATCTGATCTTCAAAAGGTGTTTTTAAGATCTTCAAGATCAGATCTTGATCTGATCTTTGGAGTACATATTAAGAAGGAGAAGATCTTCAGATCCTGTCTGAGTGGATACCAGTAGAGGCCAGGTGCTTACGTGGCTACATCTAGAACCTCAGAAAAATATCGAGATCATCATAAGATAATAGGATTATCCATAACAAGGTATAATTAAATTAGATTTAATTTAATTTATTTTTATTTTTATTTTATTAGATTGATAAATTAGATCTGAAGAGTATCAAATCTAATTTAGACTCAAGAGAAAAATTTTTAAGATATCCCTCTTGATCAAATTAGATCTGAATGAATCTGACCTAGAAAATAGGATTTTTTCTTCACTATAATGGTGGAAGATCTTAGACTTAATCTTTTCTTAGGAAGATTTGATTTAGGTTACTTTAAACTTGACTTAACATAGCCATAACCATTATGACTAGCCTAGTGGCATGGGTTAGCTCGTATTGTTAGCCACCTTAGCTCAGAACTGGGCCGATAAATATGGCTAGGTAAGTAAGACCGGTGGAAGGGATATGCCATTAACTCAATAAGAATGCATTCAAGTTGAGTAGCTCCCAATTAAAAATCAGTCGATCGTATCTGCCAAACTTATCTTAGACACCAAAATGTTGAGCTAGAATCAATCATGTTAGCCAATAATCCAGACTCTAACCATTGAACCTAATTAGGTCTTAACTTGATCGATCACTCATGTGACTCGACCTTGACCCAGACTTAAATCTATTAGGCTGGTCAATTTAAGTACTCCTGATCCCACCTAATCAACTCTTGATTCAGTTTGATCAACCGCTAAACCTAATTGAGCTATCCAAGTCCGAACCCAATTTTATGAACATGTCTTTGATCTAAAAATTCTCAATTTTAGACCTAATATATTTTATAATCTTAATTTTTAATTAAGTTTAGGATTCATCAAAAAAAATATGTATATAAAATTTTAGGATTTCAGGATCTAGAATTTTACAGAAAATAAGTTTTGATTTTTGATTATGCTCAAACGCGCAGCACCCCTACACACCATAAGAACATCCCATCGAATAGAAGAAGAGGGCCTTTAAATTCTACTTTCTTCTTATGATCGGACGGCCAAGGAGAACTTCTTAATCAAAAATATGATAAATCTATAAAACTAGTTAGATCTACATCATATATCACATATATAAAAATTAAGCTAACTAAAAATATATTTTGCATACATCTCATGTATCATATCATGCATATTTTTAGACCTAAATTATCTCATAAATATCCAAAAAATAAGATTTAAATTTGACCATATCAAATTAAAATTTATTCTAGATAATTTTGTAGAACTATTCCACAACTAGTCTAAACATACATCTATCATATCTCATATGAATAAATTAAATAAATTTATTTTTTATTTTTAAATTTAATTATAATATTTATAATATCAAAAATTAATAATTAAATAAATCTAAAAATTATAATTAATTAAATTAAAATTATGATCATGCTAGACTATATATAGAATAATTTTATTCCTAGTCTAGTCATGCATCTCATACATCTTAGATCTAGATTATTTAATTTTTAATTTTTTGATTTTAGAACTAATCATATCTAATGTGACATCTAAAATCATCTAATTATTAGATCAAAAATAAATTAAAATTAGATCTAATGAATTATGGAAGCTGGCTCTGATATTAGTTAAAGGAAGAAACCTATTTTCTGGATCAGGTTCATTCAGATCTGATTGGATCAGGAGGGATATTTCAAAAAAAATTTTTTTAAGATTTTAATTAGATATGAGACTTCTCAAATCTAATCTTATTGATATGATAATAAAAATAAAAATTAAAATTAAATCTAATTTAATTATACCTTTGTATTGGGTAATCTAATTATCTTATGATGATCCCGATGTTTGCCTGAGGTTTTGGATGTAGCCACGCAAGTGCCTGACCTCTACTGATATCCACTCAGGCAGAATTTGAAGATTTTCTCCTTCTCAATCAATCCTCCAAAAATTAGATCTAGATCTAATCTTTAAGATCTTAAAAATGATTTTTGAAGAACAGTCATTGTCTCTTGCAGCAATGCTGCCTTCTTCCTTTCCTAGTGCCTTTCACTTGCTTGGATCGCACCTTGTTCATACCCAAAAGCCCTTGGGCATGGAGAGAAGAGAGAGGACCAGAGGGTGACATAGAGAAGAAGCGAGACGGGCTATGTGGCATGGGCTAAAGGTAGAAGCTTTTAAATTCTAGGCATAGATAGGGTTTATATAGACCTTGCTGCGCCATGTAGTGCCACATCATCCTGGCCAATCATGGCCTTTTATGCAATCAGATCTAAATCTAATTAGTGGGATGGCATCATCTGATCCAATCAGATTAGAGATCCTCAAAACTATCCTTAGGTGGTGCCAAGACTAGGTCAAACAAGTCTTCTTGGTACCATACAATTTAATCCCCTGAAGCAACTGGAGTCCCTTCTGTATGGGATTCCATCTTTTATCCTCATGGTGTGCATGCCTCCCTAGGCATGTGCCCCCTTCCTATCTATTTTTTAATAGGAAACAAGTCCCCTAGTATTCTCGTATGGGTGAATGATACATGGGCAGATGTCTAAGTGTCCAGGGTCAACATTTGACCAATGTCCGAAGACAAAATTTAGTAGGTGACGAAAAATGGCAAGTGTTGTCTCAAATTTATCTCATAAATTAAGACAACCCTTTTCTAACCTAGACAAGCTCTAGTCAGACTAAGTAAAGATTTCTGAGTGAGTCCAAATAAATTTGGCTCAGTCGAGACAAACTTTAATGATTGTTAAAAGAGAACATTATGTTCAATTGTGTGATAGCATGATTTTCTTGAACCTAATTGAATCTTATTCAAATCAATTGAACTGAGTTAATCCAATTAATGATATCCAGATCCAAACCCTTGTTTGTGTGATCCAGTTAGATTCAGTTCTGTTTGGTAATGGGATATGTCGTGATGTCTATCATCGACATCATTGAAATACCTTCTGATGGATCAGAACTTTTTTGATTCAGACAACTAGTATGATTGATCATCCAAATCATTCTAATTGCTTCCAAAATCCACCAATGACATCTAGCAGCATGTGGTGGCAACTCATTAAAACTAAAAGCATACCTCTCAGTGCAGTTTTCTATGTGATTAAGTTTCTCTATCTTGAGCCCCAACCGAATTAGGGTTAAGGTGATCTCTTCAAACCATAATTTCCATCATATGAATTAATCATTGGATTCAAGTCCAATGTGAAAACCCTAATAGAAATTCTTTCTATTTTTTCACTCTATCATGGCCATGGGCTTATGGACTTGATTCTCATGATCATCATAGAGCTACTCCACATCTACCGAGGTAGATAGATCCTCTATTTGTACAATCTAGTTTCTACAATGAACATGCTATAACCAACATACACCTCAGGATTTTGAATGACTAGGAGATCGAGTTATGGTGTAGTCAAACTACAACATCCTCAAGTTGAATTGCCGATGCACCTCAGGTCAATGAACCAGATACACTACTGCAACTTCGAGCCAGTCATCGACGAGAAGGTTGACTTCCTTATGACTGCTCGAGGTGGTCATGTTTAGTGCCCTCGTTCTCTAACGAGTATCTATACTCTCACTTTAGTATTTCTACACCATAGACTCAAGACTCATCTATCCAAAAAAAGTGATCGTACACCAACCTTCCAGATCAATCACCATCCTCATGATGATCCTATGATCGGGAGCACTTTATGAGTTAATAATGAAAATTCATGTCTTAAATTTTTAACTCTTGAAAATATGAAATATTATTACCACTAACTCAAGAGATGTATCATAGACACTTTTAAATACACATTGTGATAGCAAATAACCCATTTTATTATTTATAGTTAAAATTATAATTTTGCCCTTTGAAGTATATTACAAGTGTCAACTAATATGGCTTCTAGGGCACACATATCTAACATCTATCAGTATCCATTAAGGCAGGATCTGAACATCTTCTTCTCATAAATCTCTCCTCTGAAGATCATATCTGAATCTGATCTGAAAGTCCTCCAAAAAATTTCTAAAGGCAGTGTGTCCGTCTCACGAACACCATCCGTAGATCCTAAATCTTATGCTAAAAATCTTAGATCTTCAACTCAGATTTATACCTAACATTTTAGGCATGTAGAAGAGAGAAAGATAGAGAATAGAGGGGCATGGGATATTAGATATCTAGCTTTTTTTGGGCATGGAAAAAATATTTGTGCGACTCTTCACAATGACGTGAGAAAGGTTTCTCAAACCCAATGCCATCTAGAGTCCTTTGACCAAATCACTTAATATTTGATCAAAGGGACTATAGAGATTATTCTCCATAAAAAACCAGCAGATCTTATTTGGTTTTGTCACCAAAATTGATTCAAAAAGGTGTCGGCATGAGTAGATAAGAAAGAGTCCATTGCGCCTAGGACTCTTCCCTCAAGAGTTTGATCCAAATCAAACTCTATCATAACTCAGTCTAGGAACCTCCAAAAATCATGAAATTTTGTACACCCAATGTATCTCTCGTGTCCTATCACATATCCAATAATTAGATCAAAATGTCCAAAGAATTTTTTAGAAGCATCTGATCAGGTAACCCTCAATTCTCTCAAATAGGTCAACTTTTGACCCTAGTCCAATTTGATTATGAATGGATTTAATTTCTACAATTAATCTAATTTGGACTTATTCTAGTTAGATGAAAATAAATTCATTCAAAATATAAGAATAAGTCAAATCAAATTTGACTTAGTTGTGATGAATCAGAAAGATTATAGAAGGAGAAAGTCAAGCTCAATCGTGTGCTAGCATGATTATATTGAACCTGATTGGATCTAATCCAAATCAATCAAATTAGGTTAGCTCAATTGATGACATCCAAACCCAAACTCTTATTTGTGTAATTCAGTTAGGTTCAATTCTGTATGGTAATGAGATATATCATGATCTCCATCATCAACATCATCAATATACCTTTCGATGGACCAGAACTTTTCTTATTCATACAATTAGAATGATTGATCATCAAAATCATTCTAATTGCTCCCAAAACTCACTAGTGATACCTAGTAGTATATGGTGGCAACCCATCAAAACTAAAAATGAACCTCTTGGTGTAGTTACCTGTGTGATTGTATTCTTTTATCATGAGTGCTGATAGGATCAGGATTAAGGTGAACTCGTCAAACCTAACATCTATCATATGAATTAATCATTTGATTCAAGTCTAATGTGAAACCCTAATAGAAACTCTTTCTATCATCTTCACTCTGCCATGGACATGGGCTTAAGTACTCGATCTCATGATTATCATAGACCTACTCCTCATTTACCGAGGTAGATAGATCTTCTTATTGGAGCAATCCAATTCCCATAATGAACATGCTATAGCCAATATACACCTTAGGATTTTGAATGGCTAGAAGATTGAGTTATAGTGTTGTCAAACTATAACATCCTCAAGATGAACTGTCGATGCACCTCAGGTCAAAGAACCATACACACCACTATAGTATCGAGTCAGTCATCGACGAGAAGGTAGAGTTTCTTATGACTACTCGAGGTGGTCACGCTCAATGCCCTCATTCTCTAACAAGTATCTATACTCTCACTTTGGTATCTCCACATCGTAGATTCAAGATACATCTATCCTAAGAAAGTGATCATATACCAACCTTCCGAATCAATCACCATCCTTGTGATAATCCTATGGTCGAGAGCAATTTATGAGTTAATTATATAAATTCATGTCTTAAATTTTTAAGTCTTGAAAATATGAATTATCATTACCATTAACTCAAAGGATGTATTGATAAGTGGTAAAAATATACTAATAAAAGTATTAAATTATAAAATAAATTAATCTATTTTATTAGAAATTAATACTTTTATTAATCTTATGTAGGAAAGAAGGCCACCAATGTGAAGATCTTATTTTTTTGATTCAGATGAAAAAAATTTCAGATAAAACGGACTTCAAACGAGCCCAGAATCGAATTTCAAAAAAAAAAAAAAACTGCTGACGCAACGCTGACGTCAGGATGACGTCAGCATTTTTTGCGGCGCACGATGGACCATTTGAAGGATATTTTGGAAATTTCACAGCAAGAGGTGCGCTCTGATTGGTTGAAAAATGCGATGGTCTACCCAACACTGGACTCGTGCACGATCCATGGAGGGTAATTTGGGAATTCTGGCTGATCCAACGGGCGGTTTTCACTGAAGCTTGATCGGACGGTTGAAAAGAAGGCGCTGATGGACGGCATCCACAGCTCCCGATCGAGATCCAACGGCTGAGATTCATCCCAACGTAAAACTAAAGATCTGAAGGCTTCTTTCAATGCGATCGAATGGCCCAGATTTGATCTAACGGTTGATCCAATGGCTGATATTAAATCCGACTTGATCTGGGTTATTTTAAGGGGTTTTTGAGTAATTTTTAGACCGTTTGATCAATATCTGATGGCCAGAATTATCCAGATCCTAATTTGAGTTATTTTGGGAGTCTAAAACCTAATTTTTGATGGATTTTGGGGGAAATCAAACTCTTATTCTATAAAAAAGCCAGTGTTGTTGTGAAAAAAATCAGAGAGAGACGGGGAGAAAGAGAGAGAGGGAGAAAAAAAGAGAGAGAGAAAGAGAGAGGAGAGAGAAGAGAGAGATAAAAAAAAATATGATTTATGAGAAAATCAAAAAAAAATTTTGATTTTTTTCGACAATCAAGATATCGATCAAGGAGCCTCTTTTTTTTTGCCAAGTTCTCCACATCAAGAGCAGCAGACAATCAATTTCAGCAATCAAACAGTCTAATTTCTCTATGCTTTTTATTTTATTTACTATTTTTGAACTTGTTATTATGAACTAAATTTTCTTTTACTAAAGCTAAGGTGTAGCCAATCTTTTGATGCAATATTCAATATGACTTATTTTTAAATTTTATTCATGAGGAGTATATAAATCTGATCTTAATGCTTTTAGATTACTGGCCATCTTCTAATTGATCTGATGAACATAGATGTTACGGACCAAGTACATCTATGTTAATGCTTCTTGATTATATACCTTGTATTATGAATCAAATTAGAATTCATATGCATGCGGGAATTTTAGTGCGCTTTAGATGCAGCATATTTTAATTAGAGGGTTTCACAAAACCTAATGCATTAATATTTATTTAAATTACACCTAGACCAAAGGATAATTAATAAATATTAATAGATTTGCTATGTCTGGACCAAAGGATAGTGAATAAATTAGGAGACTCCACCGTCACATAAAATAAAATTAATCTAAAAATTTGAATATTGTATTGACTGAGTTGGTGAACCGATTGCCTTAGTAATCCATTGCTCTTGAATTTAAAACCCTAATAATTTACACTCTCTCTATTTAATTAAAAACTTTTAATTATTATTTTTATTTTCTTTAATTTCTTGATGAGCATTCCTTTAGAAGGTCCTTCTTCCTGCTTGTTCTTTAAGCTGGCCAGGTAAGGAGGGTAGTTTCGCTTCCAATGGCTGTTAGTGATGCAATGAAAATATTTTTCTTTGTCTGTAGCCTTTTTCTTTGGCTCTGCCTTCTTCTTCTTCTCACCATCCATCTTCTGCTTCTTCACGGACTTCTTCTTCTTTCCAAAAGACTTTTTCTTAGAAGAAGTCCACTCCATAGTAAGTACTGAGCCTTTAGAATCTTTCATAAAAGCTCAGCATTAACCAGCATATTCATGAGCTTAGCCAAGATATTCTAAAGTTTATGCATATGGTAGTTCATGATGAACTGCCCATATGTATCAGTCAAGGACTGCAGAATCATATCAGTCTGCAAATCTAGATCTAACTTAACATCGAGCTTCTCAAGCTCTTCTAAGTCCTTGATCATCATCAGACAATGATCTTGGACCAACTGCCTATCATTCGTTTGGGCCTTAAACAGTCTTTTGGTGACTTGATATTTTGTTGCACGACTCTATTCATCAAACAACTCTTGTAGGTGAGCCAATATTTGACGGTTAGTCTTAATGTCTTCATGTTGGTGCTGGAGCTCATCAGACATTGAGCCTAATATATAATATCTATCTTTATTATCTTCATCCATCCACTTCTCGAGAGATGCTCTCTGATCAGCAGATGGATGGACTGGTAAGATGGGAAGATCTTGTTCCAAAACATGAGTGAACTTCTTGAAATCCAAAATAATTTTGAAGTTTTGGAGCCAATCCTTATAGTTAGGTCCGGTCAGTCTATTGGTGTCCAAAATATGGACTAGTAGGTTAGACGTAGATATCTTCCTATAGAGAGTCAAAGTTTCTAGTTAGATTTTGTAATTAGAGTTACCCAATTTATTTAGAAGTTTCATTTTCAAATAAATTAGTCTCCCACTATTTACTCGGATCTCTACACATCCTTGATAGTGATGCAAAAATCTTTGCGATCATTGATTTTTAGTGGGTGGTGCAGTCCCACCAATTGGCTCACCACCTCACCTAATAGTTATTGGTGATGCATCAACTGATGAGTGGACAACTCTTGTCCGATGATTCTCTAATCATGGTGCATCTAAAACTTATTTTTCTATTTATGAAGCTCACCATGCCTGAAATATTACTCCACTCCTTAGCTAAGTCAAACCCACTATTTGCTTGAATTGGATTTCTGATTGGATCTCTCATCGTATCCAGAATATTGAGCCCAACCCATCCTCCAACCCATAGCATCCAATGCCTAATAGAGATAGTTGCATCTTTTCGGTGCAACTGAACCACCATATCCAGTCGAGAATAATCAACCCCAGGAAGGGCCCGCACATCTACAATATTGGAAGACCCTAGACTTAATATTTTTTTAGAAAAATTTAATTTAGGTCTCTTTAATCTTGACTTGACATAGTCATAATAATTATAACTAACTTAGTGGCATGGGTTGGCTCGAATTGTTAGCCACCTCAAATCAGAACTCGATCGATATAAATGGCTAGGTAAGTGAGACCAATGGAAGGGATATGCCATTAACTCGACAAGAATACATTCAGATTGAGTAGCTCCTAATTAAAAATTAGTTAGTCATATCTACCAGACTTACCTTAGACACCAAATTATTGAATCAGAACCAATTGGATTAGCCTACAATCCAGGCTCGAATCGCGGAGCCAAATTAGATCTTGACTTGATCAAGCATCTTAGTGTGATTCGATCTTGACCCAGACTTAATCATATTAGAGTGGTCAAATCTAAGATTTCTTTGATCTCATTTAACCAACTCTTGATTCACTTTAATCAATCGCTAGAACTAATTGAGCTACCCAAGTCTGAACCCAATTTTATGAATATGTCTTAGATCTAAAAATTTATAATTTTTAGATCTAATTAATTTTATAATCTTAATTCTTAATTAATTTTTAAATTCATAAATAAAATATGTAATAAATTTCTTAGGATTTTAGGATCTAGAGTTTTGCAAAAAAATAAATTCTGATTTCTGATTAAGGACGAACGTGCAGCACCCCTACATGCCACAAGAACATCCCATCAAATGGGATGAGAGGGTCTTAAATCCTATTTTGTTCTTATAACTGGATGGCCATGAGAAACTCCTTAATCAAAAATATAATTTTCTACTATAAAACTAGTTAGATCATATATCACATATAAAAAGATCTAACTAATACATGTCTTGCATACATCTCATGTATCATCAATATGCATACTTTCAAGTCTGAAATATCATATTTTAAATTAAAAAAATAAAATTTTAAATTTGATCATATCAAAATTAAAACTATTCTAGACCTCTTATAGAACTATTCTATAAATAGTTTAAGCATGCAACTTTCATATCTCATATGAAACAAAATAAAAATTAAAAATTTTACTTTTTATTTTTTAGATCTAGTTATAATAATTATAATATTAAAAAAATAAAAATTAAATATATTTAAGATTATATTTAATTAAATTAAATATATGATCATACTAGACCACACATAGAACTATTCTATACCTAGTCTAGTCATGTATCTCATACATATTAGATCTAAATGATTTAATTTTTTTAATTTTTTAATTTTAGATCTAATCACATCTGATGTAATATCTAAAATTATTTAATATTAAATTATAAATAAAAATAAAATTAGATCTAAGGTAGATCAGAAGTACTGCTAATGCAGCTCCGATACCAGTTGAAAGAAAAGTCCTATTTTCTGCCATAGAATCGTGCAGATCTGATTAGATCTGAAAAAATATTTTAAAAAAAAAAATTTTAAGATCATAATTAGATTTGAGGTATCTTGGATCTGATCCTTTAAGATCTGATATTAAGATTAAAATAAAATTAAATCTAATTTAATTTCATACCTTATTTTGGATAATCAGATTATCCTACGATGATCCTAATCTGTCTTGAGGTTCTAGAAGGAGCCACGCATGCACCTGGCCTCTATTGATATCCACTTGGGTAGGATCTGAATGTATTCTCCTTGTAAATCTCTTCTCCAAAGATCAAATCTAAATCTAATTTGAAAGTCCTTCAAAAAATTTTTGAAGGCAGCGTGTCTATCTCACGAAAACCATCGCATAGATCCTAAATCTTGTGCCAAAAACTATGGATCTTCAATTCAGATTTATGCCTAACTTTTTAGACATGTAGAAGAGAGGGAGAGAGAGGATAGAGGGGCATGGTATATTAGAGATCTAGCTCATTTTGGGTGTGGAAAAAATATTTGTGTGACTCTTCACAATGATGTGAGAAAGATTTCTCAAACCCAACGCAATCTAGAGTCCTTCTTTGACCAAATCACTTACTATTTGATCAAAGGAACTCTAGGGATTATTCTCCATGAAAAACAACCAGATCCCATCTAATTTTGTTGCCAAAATTAATTCAGAAAGGTGTCAGCATGAGTAGATAAGGAAGAGTCCATTGCGCCTAGGACTCTTCCCTCAAGAGTTTGATCCAAATCAAACTCTATCATAACTTAGTCTTGGCACCTCCAAAAATTATGAAATTTTGTGCACTAAATATATGTATCATGCCCTATCACATATCCAATAATCAAATCAAAATAATTTTTAGAGAATTTTCTAAAAATATCTAATCAGGTGACCCTTAATTCTTTCAAATAGGTCAAGTTTTGACCCTAGTCTAATTTGACTATGAATGAATTTAAGTTCTATAATTAATCTGATCTAAACTTATTCTAGTTGGATAAAAATAAATAGATTCAAAATACAGGAATGAGTCAAATCAAATTTGACTCAGTTGCGATGAATTAAAAAGATTATAACAAGAGAAAGTCAGGCTCAATTATGTACTAGCTCGATTACCTTGAACCTAATTGAATCTAATCCAAATCAATTAAACTAGGTTAGCTTAATTGATGACATCCAGACTCAAGCCATTGTTTGTATGATCTAGTTAGGTTCAATTATGCATGGTAATGAGACATGTCATGATCTTTATCATCGACATCATCAAAACACCTTTCGATGGACCAGAACTTTTATGATTCATACAATTAGAATGATTGATCATCAAAATCATTCTAATTACTCTTAAAATTCACCAGTGACATCTAGCAGTATATGGTGGAAACCCATCAGAAGTAAAAATGAACCTCTTGGTGCAGTTACTTGTATGATTGGGTTCTTCTATCTTGAGTCCCGACAGGATCAGGGTTAAGGTGAACTCATCAAACCCAACATCTATCATATGAATTAATCATTTGATTCAGGTCCAATGTGAAATCCTAATAGAAACTCTTTCATCATCTTCAGTCTGCCATGGCCATGGGCTTATGTACTCAATCTCATGATTATCATAGGGCTACTCCTCATCTACCAAGGTAGATAGATCCCCCTATTGGTGCAATCCAATTCCTACAATGAACATGCTATAGCCAACATACACCTTAGAATTTCGAATGGCTAGGAGACTGAGTTATGGTATAGTCAAACAATAACACCCTCAAGGTGAACTACCTATGCACCTCAGATCAAAGAACCATACACACCACTGCAGCATCGAGTAAGTCATCAATGAGAAGGTAGACTTTCTTATGACTACTCGAGGTGGTCACACTCAGTGCCCTTATTCTTTAATAAGTACCTATACTCTTGCTTTGGTGTCTCTACATCATAGATTTAAGATACATCTATCCTAAGAAAGTGATCATACACAAACCTTCCAGATCGATCACCATCCTCGTGATGATTCTAGGATCGGTAGTAGTTTATGAGTTAATTATAAAAATTTATGTCTTAAATTTTCAACTCTTGAAAATAAGAATTATCATTACCATTAACTCAAAGGATGGATCACATACACTTTAAATACACACTATGATAGAAAATAATTTTTTTATTAATTTATAGTTAAAATTATAAAATTACTCTTAGAAGTGTATTACAAGTGTCCGCCAATCTGCCTTCTAAGGCACACATCTAACATGATGGAGGTATAGGAGATGTTGAAAAAGTGAAATAGGATGACTACAAAGGGAGGAGGTGGAAGTCAAGGCCTGGCATGCAAGGCTTCTAGATACAAATAAAATTGATCGGCTGTAGGCGAACTAGCATGGTCATTTGACCCGGGGATCTCAAGGTCGTACTCCGATGGGATGCCATACTGTATCCTAATCAAGGAGAGGTCATTCGGAGTAAGGATAGAAAGGATGGTGTCTAAAGAGAAAGGCTGATGGGACATGTTCCTAGGCTCAACCTTGGTCAGAAGGTCAGTGTTAGATATACGTGCCCTAGAAGCTAGAATTGGCTGACACTTGTTATACACTTCTAAGGGAAAAATTATAATTTTAACTATAAATAATAAAATGGATTATTTTCTATCATAATGTGTATTTAGTGTCTATAATATATCCCTTGAGTCAACGACAATGGTAATTCTTATTTTCAAGAGTTGAAAATTTAAGATAGATTTTCATTATTAATTCATAAAATACTCCTGACCATAGGATCATCATGAGGATGGTGATTGATCTGAAAGATTGGTGTACAATCACTTTTTTATAGTAAATGAGTCTTGAGTCTATGGTGTAGAGATACTGGAGTGAGAGTATAGGTACTCGTTAGAGAATGAGGGCACTGAGCATGACCATCTCGAGTAGTCATTAGAAAGTCTACCTTCTCGTCGATCACTAGCTCGAAGCTGCAGTGGTGTGTTTGGTTCTTTGATCTGAGATGCATCGACAGTTCACCTTGAGGGTGTTATAGTTTTACTACATCATGGCTCGGTCTCCTAGTCATTCGAAATCCTAAGGTGTATGTTGGCTATAGCATTTTCATTGTAGGAATTAGATTGCACCAAGAGGGAATCTATCTACCTCGGTAGATGAAAAGCAGTCCTATGATGATCACGAGAATCAAATCCATAAGCCCGTGGCCATGGTAAAGTAAAATAATAGAAAGAGTTTCTATTAAGAATTTTACATTGGATTTGAATCGAATGATTAATTCATGTGATGGAAATTATGGTTTGACGAGTTCACCTTAACCCTAAATCAATCGGAGCTCAAGATAGAAGAACTTAATCACATAGGTAACTACACTGAGAGGTTTATTTTTAGTTCTGATGGGTTGCCATCATATACTACTAGGTGTCACCGGTGGATTTTGGGAGCAATTAGAATGATTTGGATGATTGATCATTCTAGTTGTCTGAATCAAAAAAGTTCTAATCCATCGGAAGGTGTTTCGATGATGTCGATGATAGAGATCATCACATATCTCATTACCATATAGAACTAAACCTAACTGAATCACACAAATAAGAGTTTTGATCTAGATATCATCAATTGGACTAACTCAGTTCAATTGATTTGAATTAGATTCAATTAGGTTCAAGGAAATCGTGCTAGCATATGATTGAGCCTAATATTCTCCTTCAATAATCATCAAAAGTTATCTCGACCGAGCCAAATGTATTTGGCCTCACTCAGATATCTTTACTTGGTTTGATTGGAGCTTGTCTAGGTTAGAAAAGGGTTGTCTTAATTTATGAGATAAATTTAAGACAACACCTACCATTTTTTATCACCTACTAATTCTTATCTTTTGACTTTGGTCAAACATTGACCTCTGACACTTAGACATCTGCCCATATATCATGCACCCATAGGAGAGTAGATGAGGGTTTGTCCCCCTACTAGAAAGAGGAAAGAAGGGGGTGCATGCCTAGAGAGGCATGCATCCAAGGATAATGATGCTTGGAGTCCCATAGACTCCAGGTTGCTTCAAGGAAAAAACTTAGGTGGCACCTAAAACTCTACTTTGACTAGTCTTGGTGTCACCTAAGGATGTTTGAGAGGGGCTCTCATCTGATTGGATGAGGTGATATCATTCAATAAATTAGATTTAGATCTGATTGCACAAAGTGACGTGATTGGCCGAGATGATGTGGCACTGCATGGTGCAGCCGGGTCTATATAAATCCTATCTGTGCCTAGGTTTAAGAGAGTTCTCCCCTTGACCATTCCACATAGCCCTCTACCCTCTCCACCACACCTACCTCTGGTCCTCTCTCTCTCCTATCCATACCCAAGAGGCTTTGGGCTCAAGTTTGGTGTGATCCAGGCAAGAGAAAGGTGACACGAAAGGAAGAAGGCAGCACTACTGCAAGAGATGACATTGGATCTTCAAAAATTTTTTTAAAGATCTTCAAGATCAGATCTAGATTTAATCTTTAGAGAAAAGATTAAGAAGAAGAAGATCTCTAGATTTTGTCTAAGTGGATATCGATAGAGGCCAGGCAATTACGTGGTTGCATCCAGAACCTCAAGAAATCATAAGGATCGTCACAGGATAATAAGATTACCCAAGAACAAGGTATAAATTTAATTTAATTTAATTTATTTTATTTTATTTTATTAAATTCATCAAATTAGATCTAAAAAGTATTAGATCTAATTTAAATCTAAGAAATTTTTTTTTTAAAATATTTTCTTGATCAAATCAGATCTGAACGAATCTGATCTGAGAAATAGGATTTTTTCTTCAATTGGTGTCAGAGCTAGGTTGCCATAAATAATTTAGATCTAACTTTAATTTATTTTTAATCTAATAATTAGATGATTTTAGATGTTACATGTGATGTGATTAGATCTAAAATCAAAAAAATTAAAAATTAAATAATTTAGATCTAAGTTGTACAAGATGCATGACTAGTTATAGAATAGAATTATTCTATATATAGTCTTGCATGATCATAATTTAATTTGATTAAGTTATAATTTTTAGATCTATTTATTTATTATTTTTTGATATTATAAATATTATAATAAGATCTAAAAGATGAAAAATAAAATTATTTAATTTTTGATTAATATGAGATATGATGAATGCATGTTTAGACTAGTTGTAGAATAGTTCTACATAATTATCTAGAATAGAATTTATTTTGACATGATCAATTTAAATTTAATTTTTTATATGATTATGAGATAATTTAGATCTAAAAATATGCATGATATGATACAAGAGATGTATGCAAAATATGTTTATAGTTAGATCAATTTTTATATTTAAGATATATGATGTAGATCTAACTAGTTTTGTAGTTCTCATATTTTTGATTAAGGCATTTCTCTTGGCTGTCCGATCGTAAGAATAAAGTAGGATTTAAATGCTCTCTTCTCTCATTTGATGGGATGTTCTTATGATGTGTAGGGGTGCTGCACGTTCGTCGTTAATCAAAAATTCAAAAACTTATTTTCTACAAAATTCTAGATTTTGAAATCCTAGGATTTTATTTACATATTTTGTTTGTGAATCCTAAACTTAATTAAGAATTAAGATTATGAAATATGTTAAGTCTAAAAATTAAAAATTTTTAGATTTAAGATATATTCAAAAAATTGGGTTCGGGCTGGGGTAGCTTAATTAGGTCTAAGTGATTGATCAAACCAAATCAAGAGTTGGTTAGATGGGATCAAGAGTGCTTAAATTGACCAGCCTAATAGGATTAAGCCTAGGTCAAGATCGAGTCACGTGAGTGATCAATCAAGCTAAGACCTAATTAGGCTCAGTGGTTAGAGTCTGGATTGTAGGCTAATTTGATTCGTTCTGGCTCAACAATTTGGTGTCTAAGGTAAGTTTGGTAGATACGATCGACTGGTTTTTAATTGGGAGCTACTCGACTCGAATGCATTCTTGTCGAGTTAATGACATATCCCTTCTACCTATTTCACTTATCTAGCAATATTTATCGATCCAGTCCTAATCTAAGGTGGTTAACAATTCGAGCTAACCCGTGCCACTAGGTTAGTTATAATTATTATGGCTATTGTTAGTCTAGTTTAATGAGACCTAAATCAAATCTCCCTAAGAAAAGATTAAGTCTAAGATCTTCCACCATTGTAGATGTGCGGGCCCTTCCCGAGGTTGATTGTTCTCAGCTAGTTACAGTGGTTCAATCGCACCAAAAAGATGCAACCATGTCTATTAGGCATTGGTTGCTATAGGTTGGAGGATGGATTGGGCTCAATATTTCAGATACGATGAGAGGCCTAATTAGGAATCCAATCCATGCAAATGGTGGATCTGACTTAACTAAGGAGTGGATCAATATTTCAGGCATGATGACATTCATGAATTAGAGATCAAGTTTGGATGCACCATGATTAGAGAATCATTGAATAAGAGTTGTTCACCCATTGGCTAACCCATCATCAATAACTATTAGGTGAGGTGATGAGTCGGTTGGTGGGATCGCACCATCCATTAGAAATCATTAATCATGAAGATTTTTACATCTCTATTGAGAAAGTGTAGGAATCTAAAAAATAGTGAAAGCTAATTTATTTAAAAATAAAATCTTTAAATAAATTGGTCAAGTCTTAATTACAATATCTAACTAAAAACTTTGACTCTCTATAGAAAAATGTCTACCTCCCATCCACTAGCACGTATCCTGGACACCCATAGTCTGATCGAATCGAATTATAAGGATTAGCTCTGAAACTTCAAAATCATTTTGGGTTCCAAGAAGTTAACTCATTTATTGGACCAAGACCCCCCCACGTTACTAGCTCGTCCATCCACTGAACCGAGAGTGTCTCTCAACAAGTGGACGGACGAAGATAACAAGGCCAGATACTACATATTGGGCTCAATGTCTGATGACCTTGAGCACCAACATGAAGATATCATGATTGCCCGCTAAATGTTGGCTCACCTACAAGAGATGTTTGGTGAGCAGAGTCGCGCAGCCAAGTATCAAGTCACTGAATGACTATTTAAGGCTAAAATGCATGATGGGAAGTCAGTCCAAGATCATTGTCTGATGATGATCAAAGATTTGGAAGAGCTTGAGAAGCTCGAAGTGAAATTGGATCTAGATCTACAGAATGATATAATTCGGCAATCCTTGACTGATGCATATGGGCAGTTCATCATGAACTACCATATGCATAAAAAGTTCTAAAGGCTCAGTGCTTGCTATGGAATGGACTTCTTTCAAGAGAGTCTTTTGAAAAGAAGAAGAAGTCTGTGAAAAAGTAGAAGATGGAAGGAGAAAAGAAAAGCAAGGCAGAGCTAAAGAAGAAGGCCGCTGATAACAAAAAGTATTTTCATTACAACACTGATGGCCATTGGAAGCGAAACTATCCTACTTACCTGGCCACCCTGAAGAATAAGAAGGAGGCAGGTCCTTCTGGAGGTATGCTTTTTATTGAGTCTAATCTTACGATTTCTTCTGCATCCAGTTGGGTGCTTGACTCTGATTCTAGTGCTCATTTGTGCACTTCCATGCAGGATCTTGAGGATGGCAGGAGGCTGAGGGATGGTGAGATGATACTACATGTTGGAAATGGAGCAAGGATTGTTGCTGTGGCCATAGGAACATATCCTCTTCAACTACCATCTAGTTTAGACTTAGTATTAAAGGACTATTATTATGTGCCTGCAGCAAGTAAGAATTTGATTTTTGTTTCATGCTTAGCACTAGAAGGCTATGTAATTAGTTTTCTTAAGGACCATTGTAATATTCTTTATGAAAGAAATAAAATTGCAAGTGGTTTCCTTATTAACGGTCTTTACCAGTTATATATTGATGTATCTATTTTTAATATCAAACAAAATGTGAATTCCATAAGAACAAAATGACCTAGGGATAGTCCAAATGATAGGTATCTATGGCACCTAAGACTAGGTCATATAGTAGAAGATAGGGTTAACAAATTGAAGAAAATCGGGCTATTGAGTTTGTTGACTTTCGAGTCATATCCAATCTATGAATCTTGTCTTAATGGCAAAATGACTAAGCTTCCTTTTGTAAGACATGAGAAAAGGGCCATGGATCTACTTTTTCTAGTATGTACTAATGTGTGCAGCCCATTTGATATGTCAGCTAGAGGCAACTTTGTCTACTTCATAACCCTTACTGATGATTTATCTTGGTATGAGTACGTGTATCTTATGAGACACAAATCTAAAGCTTTTGAAAAGTTCAAGAAATTCAGACATGAAATCGAAAAGTAAACTAGAAAATCCATTAAGATTCTTCGATCAGATCAAGGAGGTGAATATCTTGTTGGGAATTTTTTGACTATCTCAAGCTAAATGGCATAATCTCTTAATGGACTCCACCTAGAACACCTCAACTTAATGGAGTTTCAGAATGAAGGAACCAAATCCAATTAGATATAGTCCAATCCATGATGGGCTTCATAGATCTTTCTTATTTTCTTTGGAGATATAGTCTGTTAACTACAATATAATTACTAAATAAGGTTTCTTCTAAAATCATTCCTACCACATCGTATAAGATAGGGCATGATAAATAACCAAGTCTGAGTCATCTCAGAATTTGGGGTTGTCCGACTCATGTCAAAAGATAACAAGCGGACAAGTTAAACTATAGGTTCTTTAGAGCTCGATTCATAGGATATCCTAAAGAGTCATTAAGATATTATTTCTACATTCCAAAAGATCATAATGTGATTGTGAGTCGACATGCCATCTTTCTTGAAAAATAATTTATTCAAGATGGCGGTATTGGAAAGCAGATCAAGCTTGAGGAGAAAATCTCACAAAAGCAACGAGCTAAGGATCAAATGGAACTAAATTAGGTTGAGCCAATACAATAACTACCTCCTCTACCTCATAGATTGAAAAGAATTTTCCATCCTCCTAAGAGGTACTTAGGTACTATTTCAGAGGAAATAGAAAAAAATGTTCTTCATAGGTAATGGGGTTTATGGTGATGATCCCAAAATCTATGATGAGGTGATATGGAATATCGACTCTAAGAAATGGTTAAAGACAATGAAGTTAGAAATTGACTCGATACACTCAAACCAAGTCTGGACCTTGGTAGATCCATCAGAAGGTATAGTACCTATTGGGTGTAAATGGATCTACAAGAGAAAGATTGGTACAGATGAAAATGTGGAGACATTCAAAGCTAGATTAGTGGCAAATGGTTATAGTCAATGTGAAGGCATTGACTATTAGAATACCTTTTCACCAATAGCTATGCTAAAATTCATCCGCACATTGCTTGCTATTGCAGCCTATTTTGATTATAAAATATGGCAAATGGACATGAAAATGACATTCTAAATGGATACCTTAAAGAAGATATCTCTATGGAACAGCAGCTAAATTTCACATTCAGTGATGCTGATCACAAAGTATGCAAGCTGCAAAGGTCCATATATGGACTTAAGAAAGCATCTCAGAGCTAAAATACTTATTTTAATGATGTGATCAAATTATTTTGTTTCATCAAAAATGAGGAGGAACCATGTATCTTCAAAAAGTCAGTGGGACCGCTATTGTCTTCCTCGTATTGTATGTGGATGATATCCTCATTATTGAGAATTATATTCCCATGTTGACCATAGTTAAAATATGGTTATCCAAAGAATTCTTTATGAAAGACCTAGGAAAAGCATCCTTTATTCTAGGAATTATGGTCTATAGAGATAGACAGAATAGGATGCTAGGACTTTCACAGAAGATGTATATAGAGGAAGTGCTAAAGAGGTTTAGCATGGAAAACTCCAAGAGGGGTTTGGTATCCTTCAGACATGGCATTCATCTTTCCAAGAAGATGTGCCCTAGCACACCTGAGGAGATAGAACGCATGAGCAAGATCCTTTATGCTTCAGCAATTGGGAGCCTCATGTATGCTATGTTATATACACGACCTGATATAGCCCATGCTGTGAGTGTCATGAGTAGATATCAATCGAATTCAAGCGAAGAATACTAGACTTCTATGAAATGTATCTTTAAGTACTTAAGAAGAACTAAGGATATATTGTTGATTTTTGGTAATGAAGAACTCCAAGTCCAGGGGTATACAGACTCAGATTTTATATTCGATGTAGATGATCGAAAGTCGACATTTGGAAGTCTGTTTGTGTGTAATGGTGGTGCTGTCAGTTAGAAGAGTTTCAAGCAGACAGTGATAGTAGCTTTCACCATGGAAGCAGAGTACATCGCTACGTCAGAAGCTATGAAGGAAGCATTCTTGTACAAAAAGTTTGCCACAGAGATTGGAGTGATGCCATTAGATGCCATTCGTCTATACTGTGACAATAATGATGCTATAGGCCTAGCTAAGGAGCTAAGGTCTCATCAAAAATTTAAGTACATCGAGCGACGATACCATCTCATCCACGATTACCTCGAGAAGGATTACGTCGAGGTCAAAAGAGTCGACCTTGCAGACAATGCGGTAGACCTACTTACAAAGTCGTTGGGCCAGTAGAAAATCGAAGCCCATCTTAAAAAGATGGGACTTAGAATTATAGCCAATTGACTTTAGGTCAAGTGGGAGTTTGTTAGATATCTGTGCCTTAGAAGCCAGAATTGGCTGACACTTGTTATATACTTCTAAGGGCAAAATTATAATTTTGACTATAAATAATAAAATTAGTTATTTTCTATCACAATGTGTATTTAGTGTCTGTGATACATCTCTTGAGTTAATGACAATGATAATTCTTATTTTCAAGTGTTCAAAATTTAATACATAGATTTTCATTATTAACGAATAAAATTCTCTTGACCATAGGATCATCATGAGGATGGTGATTGATCTAGAAGGTTGGTGTACAATCACTTCTTTATAGTAGATGAGTCTTGAGTCTATGGTGTAGAGACATCGAAGCGAGAGTATAGGTACTCATTAGAGAATGAGGGCATTGAGTGGGACCATCTCGAGCAGTCATTAGGAAGTCTACCTTCTCATCGATGACTAGATCGAAGCTGTAGTGGTGTGTCTGATTCTTTGACCTGAGGTGCATCGATAGTTCACCTTGAGGGTGTTATAGTTTGACTGCACCATGACTCGATCTCCTAGCCATTCGGAATCCTGAGGTGAATGTTGGCTATAGCATGTTCATCGTAGGAATTGGATTACACCAAAAGGGAATCTATCTACCTTGGTAGATGAGGAGCAGCCTTATGATGATCACGAGAATCAAATCCAGAAGCCCATAGCCATGGTAGAGTGAAATAATAGAAAAAGTTTCTATTAAGAATTTCACATTGGATTTGAATCGAATGGTTAATTCATATAACAAAAATTAGGGTTTGACAAGTTCACCTTAACCCTAAACCAATTGGGGCTCAAGATAGAAAAACTTAATCACATAGGTAACTACACTGAGAGGTTTGTTTTCAATTCTAATGGGTTTTCAGCATATACTGCTAGGTGTCACTGGTGGATTTTGGGAGCAATTAGAATGATTTGGATGATCGATCATTCTAGTTTTCTAAATCAGAAAAGTTCTGATCTATCGAAAGGTGTTTCGATGATGTCGATGATAGAGATCATGACATATCCCATTATCATACAAAAGTAAACCTAACTAGGTCACACAAACAAGGGTTTGGATCTAGATATCATCAATTAAACTAATCTAGTTCAATTGATTTGAATTAAATTCAATTAGGTTCATGGAAATCATGATAACATATAATTGAGCCTAATGTTCTCCTTCAATAATCATCAAAAGTTGTCTCAACTAAGCCAAATATGTTTGGCCTCACTCAGATACCTTTACTTGGTCTGATTAGAGCTTGTTCAGGTCAAAAAAGGGTTATCTTAATTTATGAGATAAATTTGAGATAACACCTACCATTTTCCATCACCTTTAAATTCTTGTCTTTTGACTTTGGTCAAACATTGATCTTTGATACTTAGACATCTGCCCATATGTCATGCACCCATAGAAGAGCAGATAAGGGTTTGTCCTCCAACTAGAAAGAGGAAAGGAGGGGGTGCACGCCTAGGGAGGCATGCATCTAAGGATAATGATGCCTGGAGTCCCATAAAGATGGGACTCCAGGTTGCTTCATGGAATAAACTTAGTGAAGGGGAAATCCTGATTTCCCGAATTAGGTTTGTTCAGATCTGATCGAATCAAGAGAGATATTTTAAAAATTTCTCTCATGCATTTAGATTAGATTTGAGATGTTTTAGATCTAATTTTATTGATCTAATGAATAAAGGTAAAAATAAATTAAATCTAATTTAATTTATACCTTGATGTTAGGTAATCTGATTATCCTTTGATGATCCTACTAATTGCCTGAGATTTTGGATCTAGACACACAAGCGCCTGGCCTCTACTGGTATCCACTCAGGCTAGATCAAGATATCTTCTCCTTCTTTATTACCTCTCCAAAAATTAGATCTAGATCTGATTTGAAGGATCTTCAAAACTCCTTCTGAAGATCAGCAGTCGTCTCTGCAGTAGTGCTGCCTTCTTTTTTTCTCGTCAGCTCTTTCTTACTTGGATCATACCAAATTGGAGCCCAACTTTCCTTGGGCTTGGAGAGGAGAGAGAGGATCAGAAGATGGCATGGAAGAGGGAGAGGGGCAGCCTTGGGGTGTGGGCTAAGAGGAACTCTCTCAAAGTATGGTGCAGATAGGGTTTATATAGACCCTGCTATACCATGTAGTGCCACATCATCTCGGCCAATCATATTGCTTCGTGCAATCAGATATAAATCTGATTGGTGGGATGAGATCACTTTATCCAATCAGATGAGAGCCCTACTAATTCATCCTTAGATGGTGCGTCAGACTGGTCGAAGTTATGGCTAGGGGTCACCTAAGTAGAATTCAAGAAGCAACCTGGAGTCCCATCCATATGGGACTCCAGGCATCCCTATCCATGGGCGCACGCCTCCGTAGGCATGCACCCCCTCCTTTCTAATTTCTAGTAAGGGACAAGGTCCTATCTGCTCTCCAATAAGTGTATGACACATGGACAGATGTCCAAGGGTCAAAGGTCAATGTTTGACCAAAGTCAAAGGATAAGAATTAGTAGGTGATGGAAAATGGTAGGTGTTATCTCAAATTTATCTCATAAATTAAGACAACCCTTTTCTAACCTAGACAAGCTCCAGTCAAACCAAGTAAAGGTACTTGAGTGAGCATAAACTTATTTGGCTCAGTTAAGATAACTTTTAATGATAATAAAAGAAGAACATTAGGTTGAATCATGTGCTAGCACGATTTCCTTGAACCTAATTGAATCTAATTCAAATCAATTGAACTGGGTTAGTCCAATTGATGATATCTAGATCTAAATTCTTGTTTGTGTGACCCAGTTAGGTTCAGTTCTATATGGTAATGAGATATGTCATGATCTCCATCATCGACATCATCGAAACTTCTTTCGATGGATCAGAACTCTTCTGATTCAGACAACTAGAATGATCAATCATCTATATCATTCTAATTGCTCCCAAAATCCATCGATGATACTTAGTAGTATATGGTGGCAACCTATCAAAACTAAAAACAAACCTCTCATGTAGCTACTTGTGTGATTAAGTTTTTCTATCTTGAGCCTCGATTAGATTAGGGTTAAGGTGAACTCGTCAAACCCAAATTTCTATCATATGAATTAATCATTCGATTCAAGTTCGATGTGAAAACCTTAATAGAAACTCTTTCTATTATTTCACTCTACCATGGCCATGGGCTTATGGACTTGATTCTCATGATCATCATAGGGCTGCTCCTCTTCCACCGAGGTAGATAGATTTTCTCTTGGTGCAATCCAATTTCCACAATGAACATGCTATAGCTAACATACACCTCAGGATTTTGAATGGCTAGAAGATCGAGTCATGGTGTAGTCAAACTATAACACCCTCAAGGTGAACTGCTGATGCACCTCAGGTCAAAGAACCAGACACACCACTGTAGCTTTGAGTCAGTCATCGAGGAGAAGGTAGACTTCCTTATGACTGCTCGAGGTGGTCATGCTCAGTGCCCTCATTCTCTAACGAGTATCTATACTCTCGCTCTGGTGTCTCTACACCATAGACTCAAGACTCATCTACTATGAAGAAGCGATTGTACACCAACCTTCCAGATCAATCACCATCCTCATGATGATCCTACAGTCAGGAGCATTTTATGAGTTAATAGATGAAAATTCATGTCTTAAATTTTCAACTCTTGAAAATATGAATTATCATTATCATTAACTCAAGGGATGTATCACAGACACTAAATAGACATTTATGATAGAAAATAACCCATTTTATTATTTATAGTTAAAATTATAATTTTGCCCGTAGAAGTGTATTACAAGTGTCAGCCAATTCTGGCTTCTAGGGCACACATATCTAACAAACTCCCACTTGACCTAAAGCCAATTGGCTACAAATCTAAGTCCCATCTTTGCAAGGTGGGCTTCAATCTTCTGCTAGCCCAACAGCTTTGTAAGCGGATCCATTGCATTGTCTGTGGAGTCGACTCTCTTGACGTCGACATATCCCTTCTTGAGGTAATCACGGATGAGGTGGTATCGCTGCTCGATGTGCTTGAATTTTTGTTAAGTCCTTGGCTCCTTAGCAGGGGCTATGGTGACATTGTTATCATAGTACTGAGGAATGGCATCTGATGGCATCACTCTGATCTCTGTGGCAAACTTCTTGTACCAAAATGCCTTCTTTGTAGCTTCTGACGCAGTGATATATTTTGCTTCCATGGTGGAATCTGCTATTACTTTCTACTTGAAACTTTTTCAACTGACAGCTCCACCATTGCACATAAATAGACTCTCAAATGTCGACTTTTGATCATCTACATCGGACATAAAATCTGAGTCTGTATACCCTTAGACTTGGAGTTCTCCACTACCAAAGACCAACAACATATCCTTAGTTCTTCTCAAGTACTTAAGGATACATTTCAAAGAAGTCCAATGTTTTTCACCTGGATTCAATTGATATCTGCTTGTGACACTCATAGCATGGGCTATATCAGGTCGTATACATAACATGGCATACATGAGGCTCTCTATTGCTAAAGCATAAGGGATCTTGCTTATGTATTTTATTTCCTCATGTGTGCTAGGGCACATCCTTTTGAAAAGATGAATGCCATATCTGAAGGGTACCAAACTCTTCTTAGAGTTTTTTGTGCTGAACCTCTTTAGCACTTTCTCTCTGTACATCTTTTGTGAAAGTCCTAGCATCCTATTCAGTCTATCTCTATAGAC
Organism: Cocos nucifera; assembly: GCA_006176705.1. Taxonomy (NCBI): domain Eukaryota; kingdom Viridiplantae; phylum Streptophyta; class Magnoliopsida; order Arecales; family Arecaceae; genus Cocos; species Cocos nucifera. The sequence continues at coordinate 121,699 of QRFJ01002072.1, read as the reverse complement.
CTTAATTCCTAGAATAAAGGATGCTTCTCCTAGGTCTTTCATAGAGAATTCTTTGGATGACCATATTTTAACTATGGTCAACATGGAAATATCATTCCCAATAAGGAGGATGTCATCCACGTACAATACGAGGAAGACAATAGCACTCCCACTGATCATTTTGAAGACACATGGCTCCTCTTCATTTTTGATGAAACCAAATAATTTGATCACATTACTAAAGCGAGTGTTCCAGCTCCGAGTTGCTTGCTTAAGTTCATATATGGACCTTTGTAGCTTGCATACCTTATGATCATCATCACTAGATGTGAAACCTAGTGACTGTTCCATATAGATATCTTCCTCAAGATATCCATATAAGAATGCCATTTTTACGTCCATTTGCCATATTTCATAATCGAAATAGGCTGCAACAACAAGCAATATGCGGATGAATTTTAGCATAGCTATTGATGAAAAGGTATCCTGATAATCAATGCCTTCACGTTGACTATAACCTTTAATCTAGCTTTGAATGTCTCCATATTTCCATCTGTAGCAATCTTTCTCATGTAGATCCATTTACATCCAATAGGCACTATACCTTCTGATAGATCTACCAAGGTCCAGACTTGGTTTGAGTGCATCGAGTCAATTTCTGACTTCATTGATTCTAACCATTTCTCGGAGTCGATATCCGATATCACCTTATTATAGGTTTTGGGATCATCATCATGAATCCCATTACCTACGAGGAACATTTTCTCTACTTCCTCTGAAATAGTACCTAAGTATCTCTCAAGAAAACGGAAAACTCTTTTCGATCTATGAGGTGGCAGAGGTAGTGATTGGATTGGCTTAACCTGATTTGGTTCCATTTGGTCCTTAGCTCATTGCTCTTTTGACACTTTCTCCTCAAGCTTGATTTGCTTTCCAATGCCGCTATCTTGAATAAACTATTTTTTAAGAAAGATGGCATGTCGACTCACAATCACATTGTGATCTTCTAGAATGTAGAAATAATATCTTAATGACTCTTTAGGATATTCTATAAATCGAGCTTTAAAGGATCTAAAGTCTAACTTGTCCGCTTGTTATCTTTTGACATGAGTCGGACAATCCCAAATTCTAAGATGATTCAGACTTAGTTTCTTACCATGCCATATCTCATACGGTATGGTAGGAACGATTTTAGAAGGAACCCTATTCAGTAAGTTTGTTGTAGCTAACAAACAGTATCCCCAAAGAAAATCAAGAAGGTCTGTGAAACTCATCATGGATCGGACCATATCTAATAGAATCCGATTCCTCCATTCTAAAATCCCATTGAGTTGAGGTATTCCAAGTGGAGTCCATTGAGAGACTATTCCATTTTCCTTTAGATAGTCCAAGAATTTTCGACTAAGATATTCACCTTCTCGATTTGATCGAAGAATCTTAATGGATTTTCCTATTTACTTTTCTACTTTATATCTGAATTTCTTAAACTTCTCAAAAGCTTCAGACTTGTGTCTCATAAGATACACATACCCATACCTAGATAAATCATCGGTAAAGATAATGATGTTGACAAAGTTGCCTCTAGCCGGCACATCAAATGGGTCGCACACATCAGTATATACTAAGGCAAGAAGATCCATGGCCCTTTCCCGATGTCCTACAAAAGGGAGCTTAGTCATTTTGCCATGAAGACAAGATTCACAAGTTGGATATGACTCGAAAGTCAATGGACTCAATAGCTCAATTCTCTCCAATTATTAACCTTATCTTCTGCTATATGACCTAGTCTTAGGTGCCATAGATACCTATCATTTGGACTATCCCTAGGTCATTTCATGGTATTCATATTTTGCTCGATATTAAAAATAGATACATCAACATGTAACTGATAAAGATCGTTAATAAGGAAACCACTTGCAATTTTATTTCTTTCATAAAGAATGTTACAATGGTCCTTAAGAAAACTAATTACATAGCCTTCTAATGCAAGGCAAGAAACAGAAATCAAATTCCTGCTTGCTGTAGGCACATAATAACAGTCTTTTAACACTAAGTCTAAACCAGATGGTAGTCGAAGAGGGTATGTTCCCACGGCCATGGCAGTAACTCTTGCTCCATTTTCGATGTGCAGGATCATCTCACCATCCCTCAACCTCCTGCTATCCTTAAGACACTGCATAGAAGTGTACAAATGAGCACTAGAATCAAAGTCAAGCACCCAACTAGATATAGAAGAAATCGTAAGGTTAGACTCAATAATGAGCATACCTCTAGAAGGACCTACCTCCTTCTTATTCTTCAGGGTGGTCAGGTATGTAGGGCAGTTCCACTTCCAGTGGTCGTCATTGTTGTAATGAAAATACTTTTTTTTGTCAGTGGCCTTCTTCTTTAGCTCTGCCTTTTTCTTCTTTTCTCCTTCCACCTTCTGCTTTTTCACAGACTTTTTCTTCTTTCCAAAAGACTTTTTCTTGGAAGAAGTTTGTTCCGTAGCAAGCATTGAGCCTTTAGATCCTTTCATAGAAAGCTCAGCGGTAACCAGCATTTTCATAAGTTCGGTCAAGGAATTTTGAAGTTTATGCATATGGTAGTTCATGATGAACTGCCCATACGCATCAATTAAAGATTGTAGAATTATGTCATTCTGCATATCCAAGTCTAACTTCACTCTGAGCTTCTCAAGCTCTTCTAAATCTTTAATCATCATCAGACAATGATCTTGAACTGACTGCCCATCATGCATCTTAGCCTTGAATAGTCGTTTAGTGATTTGATACTTTTCTGCATGACTCTGTTCACCAATCATCTCTTATAGGTAAGCCATCATTTGGCGAGCAATCCTGATATCTTCATGTTGGCACTAAAGTTCATGAGACATCGAGCCCAACATGTAATATCTGGCCTTATTATCTTCGTCCGTCCACTTATCCAGAGACACTCTCTATTAAGCAGATGGATGGGTTGGTAAGGTGGAAGGGTCCTAGTCCAATACATGAAGTTCTAGAATCAAAAATAATTTTGAAGTTCCTTATAATTTGATCCGATCAGTCTATGGGTGTCCAGGATTTGTGCTAGTGGATTGGATGCAGACATTTTCTTATATAGAGTCAAAGTTTCTAGTTAGATTTTATAATTAAGACTTAACCAATTTATTTAAAGATTTTATTTTTAAATAAATTAGCTCACACTATTTTCTCGGATCACTACACTTTCTCTATAGAGATGCAAAAATCTTCATGATTAATGATTTTTAGTGGGTGGTACGATCCCACCAACTGATTCATCACCTCACCTAACAGTTATTGGTGATGGGTTAGCCAATAAGTGAACAACTCTTGTTCAATGATTCTCTAATCATGGTGCACCCAAACTTGATCTTTAATTCATGAATCTTACCATGTTCGGAATATTGATCCACTCCTTAGTTAAGTCAGATCCACCATTTGCATAAATTGGATTTTTAATTGAGTCTCTCACCATATCCAAAATATTGAGTCCAATCCATCCTCCAGTCCGTAGCATCCAATGCCTAATAGACATGGTTGCATCTTTTTGGTGCAACTGAACCACTATAACCAATCGAGAACAATCAACCTTGGGAAGGGTCCACACATCTACAATGGTGGAAGATCTTAGACTTAATCTTTTCTTAGGAAGATTTGATTTAAGTCTCATTAAACTAAACTTGACATAGTCATAACCATTATGACTAAGCTAGTGGCATGGGTTAGCTCAGATTATTGACCACCTTAGATCAGAACTGAGTCAACAAACATGGCCAGGTAAGTGAGACCGGTGGAAGGGATATGCCATTAACTTACCTTAGACATATCCAGGTAAGTAAGACAAGAATGCATTCGAGTTGAGTAGCTCCCGATTAAAAACCAGTCAATCATATCTGCCAAACTTACCTTAGACATCAAATTATTGAGTCAGAACCAATCGGGTTAGCCTACACTCTAGACTCTAACCACTGAGCCTAATTAGGTTTTAGCTTGATCGATCACTTACATGATTCAATCCTAACCCAGACTTAATCCTATTAGGTTGATCAATTTAAGCACTGTTGATCCCATCTAACCAACTATTGATTCAATTTGATCAACCGCTTAGACCTAATTGAGCTACCGAAGCTCGAATCCAATATTATGAATATATCTTAGATCTAAAATTCTTAATTTTAGATCTAATTAATATTTCATAATTCTAATTCTTAATTAAGTTTAGGGTTCACAAACAAAATATGTAAATAAAATCCTAGGATTTCAGGATCTAGGGTTTTGCAAAAAGTAAGTTCTTGATTTCTGATTAAGGACGAACGTGCAACACCCCTACACATCATAAGAACACGCCATCGAATGGTAGGAGAGAGCATTTAAATCCTACTTTATTCTTATGATCAGACAGCAAGAGAAATGCATAAATCAGAAATATAAATCTACAAAACTAGTTAGATCAACATCATACATCTAATATATAAAAATTGATCTAACTTAATACATGTTTTGCATACATCTCATGTATCATATCATGCATGTTTCTTAGATCTAAATTATCTTATAATTATCTAAAAAATTAGATTTAAATTCATCACATAAAAATAAATTCTAATCTAGATAATTATGTAAAACTATTCTACAACTAGTCTAAACATGCATTCATCATATCTCATATGATCTAAAAATTAAATAATTTTATTTTATATTTTTTAGATCTTATTATAATATTTATAATCATTAGAAAATAAAAAATAAATAAATTTAAAATTAAAATTTAATCAAAATAAATCATGATCATGCAAGACTACGTATAGAACTATTCTATTTTACAACTAGTCATGCATATTATAGAAATTAGATTTATATTATTTAATTTTAATTTTTTTAATTTTAGATCTAAACACATCTCATGTGACATCTAAAATCACCTAATTTTTAGATCAAAATAAATTAAAAATTAGATCTAAATAATTTAGAGAATCTGGCTCTGATACCAGTTGAAGGAAAAATCCTGATTTCTCGGATCAGGTTCGTTCAGATTTGATCGGATCAAGAGAGATATTTTAAAAATTTCTCTCATACGTCCAGATCAAATTTGAAATGTTTTAGATCTAATTCTATAGACCTAATAAATAAAAATAAAAATAAATTAAATCTAATTTAATTTATATCTTGATGTTGGATAATCTGATTACCCTTTAATGATCCTGCTGATTGCCTGAGTTTTTAGATCTAGCCATGCAAGCATCTGGCCTCTATTGGTATCCACTTAGGCTGGATCTAGAGATCTTCTCCTTCTTTATCATCTTTCCAAAAATTAGATCTAGATCTGATTTGGAGGATCTTCAAAATTTCTTCTGAAGATCAGCAATCGTCTCTACAGCAATGCCGCCTTCTTCCTTTCTCGTCAGCTCTTTCTTGCCTGGATCGCACCAAACTAGAGCCCAACTTTCCTTGGGCATGGAGAGGAGAGAGAGTATCAAAAGATGGCATGGAGAAGGGAGAGGGGTAGCTTTAGGGCATGGGCTAAGAGGAACTCTCTCAAAGTGTGGCATAGATAGGGTTTATATAGACCCTGCTGCGCCATGAGCCAATCACATTGCTTCATGCAATTAGATCTAAATTTGATTGGTGGGATGATGTCACCTGATCCAATCAGATATGAGCCCTACTAATTCATCCTTAGATGGCACCTAAGACTGGTCAAAGTCTATGGCTAGGGGTCACCTAAGTAAAATCTAAGAAGCAATCTGGAGTCCCATCCGTATGGGACTCCCGGCATCCCTATCCATGGGCGCACACCTCCCTAGGTGTATGCCTCCTCCTTTCCAATTTTTAGTAAGGGTACAAGCCCCTATCTGCTCTCCAATAAGTGCATGACACATGGGTAGATGTCCAAGGGTCAAAGGTCAACGTTTGACCAAAGTCAAAGGACAAGAATTAGTGGATGGCAGAAAATAGTAGGTGTTGTCTCAAATTTATCTCATAAATTAAGACAACCCTTTTCTAACCTAGACAAGCTTCAGTTAGACCAAGAAAAGGTACCTGAGTGAGCACAAACTCATTTGGCTGGGTTGAGATAACTTTTAATGATAATACAAGGAGAACGTTAGGTTCAATCGTGTGCTAGCATGATTTCCTTGAACCAAATTGAATCTAATTCAAATCAATTGAACTAGATTAGTCTAATTGGTAATATCTAGATTCAAATTCTTATTTGTGTGATCTAGTTAGATTCAATTCTGTATGGTAATGGGATATGTCATGATCTCCATCATCGACATCATCGAAACTCCTTTCGATTGATCAGAACTCTTCTGATTCGGACAACTAGAATGATCGATCATCTAAATTATTCTAATTGCTCCTAAAATCTACCAGTGATACCTAGCAGTATATGGTGGTAATCCATCAAAACTAAAAATGAACCTCTCAGTTTAGCTACTTGTGTGATTAAGTTCTTCTATCTTGAGCCCCGATCAGATTAGTGTTAAGGTGAACTCGTCAAACTCTAATTTCTATCATATGATTTAATCATTCGATTCAAGTCCAATATGAAAATCTTAATAGAAACTCTTTCTATTTTTTCACTCTACCATGGCCATGGGCTTGTGGACTTGATTCTCATGATCATCATAGGATTGCTCCTCTTTCACCGAGGTAGATAGATTCCCTCTTGGTGCAATCCAATTCCTATAATGAACATGCTATAGCCAACATACACCTCAGGATTCCGAAAGGCTAGGAGATCAAGTCATAGTGTAGTCAAACTATAACACCCTTAAGGTAAACTATCGATGCACCTCAGGTCAAAGAATCAGACACACTACTGCAGCTTCGAGTCAGTCATTGACGAGAAGGTAGACTTCCTTATGATTGCTCGAGGTGGTCACGCTCAGTACCCTCATTTTCTAATGAGTACTTGTACTCTCGCTCTGGTGTCTCTACATCGTAGACTCAAGACTCATCTACTATGAAGAAGCAATTGTACACCAACCTTTCGGATCAATTATCATCCTCATGATGATCCTACGGTCAGAAGAATTTTATGAGTTAATAAATGAAAATTCATGTCTTAAATTTTCAACTCTTGAAAATATGAATTATCATTACCATTAACTCAAGGAATGTATCACAGACACTAAATACATATTTATGATAGAAAATAATCTATTTTATTATTTATAGTCAAAATTATTATTTTACCCTTAGAAGTGTATTACAAGTATCAGCCAATTCTGGCTTCTAGGGAACACATATCTAAGACTTAGGTGGTGCCTAAAACTCTACTTTGATCAGTCTTGGCGCCACCTAAGCATATTTGAGAGAGGCTCTCATCTGATTGGATCAGATGATGTCATTCCACCAATCAAATTTAGATCTGATTGTACGAAGTGACATGATTGGCCGAGATGATGTGGCATTGCATGGCACAGCAAGGTCTATATAAACCCTGTTTGCACTTAGGTGTAAGAGAGTTCTCCCCATCCCTATGCCACATAGCCCTCTCTCCTCTCCTCCACACCTACCTCTAATCCTCTCTCTCTTCTCTCCACGCCCAAGAGGCTTTGATCTCAAGATTGGTGCGATCCAAGCAAGAGAAAGGTGACAAGAAGGAAGAAGGTAGCACTGTTGTAAGAGACGACATCGGATCTTCAAAAATTATTTTGAAGATCTTCAAGATCTGATCCAGATATAATCTTTGGAAAAAAGATTAAGAAGGAGAAGATCTCCAAATCCTGTCTGAGTGGATACCGGTAGAGGTCAAGTGATTGCATGGCTGCATCCAGAACCTCAGAAAATCAAAAGGATCATCATAGGATAATAAGATTACCCAAGACAAGATATAAATTAAATCTATTTTAATTTATTTTATTTTATTTTATTAGATTCATCAAATTAGATCTTAAAAATATCAAATCTAATTTAGATCTAAGATAAATTTTTTTTGAAATATTCCTCTTGGTCAAATCAGATCTGAACGAACCTGATCTGGGAAATAAGATTTTTCCTTACAAAACTGATCGACTGTAGGTGAACTAGCACGGTCATCTGACCCGGGGATCTCAAGGTCATACTCCGGTGGGATGCCATACTGTATCCTAATCAAGGAGAGGTCATTTAAAGTAAGGATAGAAAGGATGGTGTCTAGAGCGAAAGGCTGATGGGACATGTTCCTAGGCACAACCTTGGTCATGGGGTCAGGGTCTAGGAAAGTCGGTCCGGACAAGCTCCAAGAATTGATGGATTGGAAAGTTTTAGAAGACATCCAAATCAAAGTAAACCTCCTGAAAAACTCTCAAAAAGCAAAAAAAAATAAAATGCAAAGACTTGTATGGAAAAACTGAAAGAACAAGGAGTAAAAGAGACAAGAGTAATTGACAATAGGTTTTTAGAGGCTGATCTAAGTTGGTTGGGGATGACAAAGAGACGATGGGTGCGATGGGAATCGGATGGAGGAATGCTTGGAGCCAGGGAAGACAAAGGGAGGAATTGAAACTCTCGGATGGAAGAAGAGCAGGAGCTAGAGGAAGAAGGAGACTCGGGCGAAATGGGTTTCGGAGGAGGAAGAAGGCCTTAAGTAGCCAAAAAGAGGCCCGAGGTAGTTATGATTGTGAGTCGCCTTTGGTCGATCTATGTGCGCTGCATGTCCCACTCATCCTGACCAGGGAGTGGCAACGAGCAAATCTTTAATTATGCCATACCTAAGGTAGTGTTGTGGTAGAAAATCTGAAGGGCCATCTTCTCTTAGTCATTTTCAATTTAAAGAGCTTCGACGCCAGCATGGTAAATGCCAAAATATCTCATCCTGATGAGCACGGAAAGCCACAAAAATCTTTGACAGCCGCATCTACACTTCCTTCCTTCAAAATTGAAACTCGAAAGTGGGGGGACCATTGTTGGGGGCGAATCTGCTCCTACCAAAGTTTGACTAGATATCTGATTGCTAAATGATCCCATCCGATAGCGATGACCAAGATTGACCCTCGATCGAATTCACAAGATCCCTCCAGACCTCGCCCAGATGATCATGAATGGCAGGGGTGGTCGAACTCCTCCACCCAAGGCAGTCAATATTTTTCGATCGCAAGTCTTCCAAACTTCTCCAGCGGTCGAACTCGTCCAGCAGTCAGACTCCTTCCAGACTTCATCTTCAATGGGATTTTTTCATTAGTCGAACTCCTTCTGAATCCTTCCAACAGACCTCCTTCTGGATTCCTCTAGCGAACTTCCTTCAGGATTTCTCCAGTCACAAGACTTCCAAATCTATTCTGACCGAACTTTCTATAGTCATCTAGAAGGGCTTCTACGTCTACGTGGATCCAACAATCTGCATAGCATGAACCCACTTACACATAGATGACCCAAAAGGAGTCTGAACTCCTCTAGAATTGATGAATCATGAGGCTCTTTGCCGCTAGTGCCTACATCCTCCAAACTTCAACTATTAAATTCCAACGGACTAGCATGTCACGACAACGGATATCACTCTCCACAACAAACTTCACGTGGCCTGAACGGCCCACTACTCGATAGTTACGGCTATCACCATATGTTTGTTATAGGCTCCATCTATAAAAGGGACCCTCCAGATATGTTTTTCTTGGGCTCTCTTCTTCCTCTCGATACTCTACCATTTTCTTTTCTAAGCACTCCATTTCTATTGATCGAAAGAGCTAACTTGATTATCGAAGGGTCTTGCTGAGGCCACCACCCCCAACTCAAGACGAGACTTATTTTGCAAGTCACCAATGGCGGCCTCGTCTTCTCCGACCATAGCCTCAAATCCAGCATCACTAGATTTCACACCAATAAATCATAATTCTAGATCCTAATTTATAATGCTTAATTCTTAATTAAGTTTAATGCTGAGGATTGGGGTTCGATATTTTAAAAATATTTTCCAAAATTTTGAAAGGTTCTTTACATTCTAGCACTATTATGCTAAATAGGTCAACTTATTTTAAAAATGGATCAGCTTATTTCATAAACAAGCACTAGATGTTGGTTTGATTTCATAAAACCAACCATTTTAGACATTCAACCAACTTCTTAATCGAGCTAGCTCGAATTCCATCTAAGCTGTCCCGAGCAGAAGCCGAGCTGGCTCAATTCCTGAGATAGCCAAGTCAGGCTGAAAGCTCGAAGGCCATCATTCCCATTGAGCAAGCTCGAATCCAATCCAAGCTGACCCAAATTGAAGCCAAGCCGGCTTAGTTTCTAACTGAGCTGGCTGGAGCATCAATCTAAAAATCGTATCATGGCTAGCATGCTGGTCAAGCTAGCTTGATTCCTGAGTGAGCCGACTCGATTGACAATCAGAACCTTCCTAAGATCCTATTCAGGTTTAATCTAAAACTATATACTTTATAAAAAAAATAATGAAATTATTTAGATCTAATCTAAACATTAATTTCTGATAAAATTTAGATTAAACCATTCAAACTCATCATAAAAAATATTAGATTTAATCTAAAATTTATGATCAAGTTTATAGATCATAATGTACTAAGACAACCTCTCCACTGTAAGGGATAAATCTTATAGTAGGATAATCTACAGTTCATGCGATCATCATTTTTATTTTTTAGATTAGATTATAATTTAGATCTAATCTAAACATAATCTAAATCATGTATATATAATTCATCAAAGAACCTACTACTCTGATACCAATTGAAGGGAGCGTGCAGGATTTCTAGCTCTACTTTAAAAATTTTTCTCAAAATATGTAGTGAAAACTATTATTAATCAAATTAATAATAAGAGCTACAGATCTAATCTAAAAACTCTACACACTACAGGATCTAATGTATCATATATGCATGCATATCTAAAAATAAAAATAATAACTACAGTAAAACTATTTTTACTGCTCTATGTGTTCAGGACACATTACCTTACGCGGGTAGTCAATCACCACAATCCGAATGTCGTTGAGAAGGTCCACTCATTATGATGCAACCACACAGTGCATCTAGCCTCCACAGATCATCCACCGAGGCCCTGATCCTGATCAGCTCCTCTTGAGTGCTAGCTCGATATAGGAATCCTTTGACTACTGATTTAGATTGAATTGATTTGATCTACCTCCATCAATTTTAGATGCTCCAGAAAATTACCAGAGATAGGAGTGAGGTAGAGGAAGGTCTCGCAAGAGTCATGTGATTTTGTGATGCTCATAGCTCACATTCTATTTTTCCAAAACCTAGGCTAAAAACCTAGGACAGCACTCACCCAGAACCTCGCACAACACTCTTTCTGGAATTTCTCTCAACAAACTCTCAGTATTTTTTAAGCACAATAGGGTGGACTTCATGGAGGAGGACTTATCTCTTAGATTCTTCGCACATCCCATCACAAAACTCCTTTTAATCTACACCAAATAGAGTAGAGAGCACATGGAGGGATAAGGATCAGGTGGTTCATCATTCAAAATCAAACTCCATTTAAATTCAAATAGTAACCACCTAATTTTATCTAGAAGGAAGGGCATGCGCCCTCTTGTGCATGGATTTCTTCATGAGAATTCTCAATTCTCATGGAGAAAAGGGTGGGCGCAAGATCAAAGTGATGTGGCGCATAAGACTAGTCAAAATAGTCTTTCAAACCTTGTCCAATTAAGACCTAATCCAAACTAATTTGGCTAGGCCCAATAACCCCAACATATTTAGGCTTAATTAGGCTCAGTTAAATCCTAATCAAATTAGGAATTAATCAAGCCAAACTCTTGATCAAATCAGGAATTAACCCTCCTGACGATTAGATCATCTCATCACCTAATCGAGTCAAATCCAACTTAACCTAATTCAATTGGACTTGAACCAAAAATCAATACTCAATCAAATTAAGTTAATTAGTGATCAAATCACTAATTAAACTTCTCTTTATCAGCCATTAGATTGGGTAGAAACCTCTAGTGTGTGTGACCTCGCATGTCCGAACTTAGGTTGGTAGCACAGGAACCAATTTTCTATACTAATCGAAAAGACCATCTACCAGTGGTACCCGACGTTTGGGTAGGCCGAATAGCGCAATGGCAATATTTAGAACCTACATGAATATGGTTACCACATAATTCATCCCTTTGACCTTTATGTATAAGATGACTCAGGATTAAATTATCAACCCTGAAAGATACATCCAAATTGTGTCTCAAAGCAATTAGTCCTATGAACCCTCACTAGGACTACCCTGACTAAGGCTTTGCTAAATTGAAATACTATGGAATACAGCTCCTATGTTCAGGAGTGGTCAATCCTATCTTGACTCACACACCGACTCCTCAAGTGCTTGACCATACCCAAAAATCTTTTATCACTAAATTAGAAATTCAGGTAGTTTGGTACCAAAGCACAGTGAGTTGTTTGGAGGTCACCATGGTGATCTCAAATTGGAGGGACACTTATATCCATATTTCATCAGAGTAATTTTGATAGCAAAAAAGCTCTAAAGTCGATCACGTTCAGTGTAGATGTACCCCTACATCTCACCTACATGCCATACCAGTGTCTTTAAACTCCTTGGTTAAGAGGACAACTAACCTATATGACATACAACGATCTATACTCGATAAACATTATCATCCTTGGTAACAATGTATCATTTGGTCGTGAACAATTTTAAGGACTAAATGATAAATCCTTCTTTATTGATTCTAAATAGTCCTAAGAACTTCATCATAATAGATAAGAGTTCATTAAAAGATGAAAAATTTATGATGAAAAAGCTAGAATAATTTTTATTTAATTAATGATTCATATACAATTACATAAAAAAGCTCAATCATCAATAGGCTGACGATTGGCTTTAAAACACTATTCCCAATACTAGTCTCTTAGAGCCAACACCCTAGCTCCTTCTATAGCTTCCTAAGACTTGAGAGCACCATATCAAATCCTACACCTTAGCCCCAAATGAACTACCAAAAGAAGTCCTCTTTGAAGTCCTGCAACACCCATGTTTGAGAGAGCCCCAAGCAGTAATGCAAGTCGATCATAAGACTAGCTGGATCAATCCATTGATTACTTATCTCAGAGATGAAATTATTTTTAGAGACCACAAAAAAACTCGAAAGTTAAGAAATCAAGCTTTCTGCTATATTTTATATGAAAATAAGCTGTACAAGGGATCATACTCCCTACCACTCAAATATCTCAGACCCTCCAAAGCTAATTATGCCTTAAGAGAAGTTCATGAAGAAATATGCAGAAATCATCTAGGGCTGAGATCTTTATCATATAAGTTACTTCGATAAGGATATTCTTAGCCAATGATGCGCCAAGATGCGGTGAATTATGTAAGAAAATATGATAGATGTCAGAGAAATACAAACATTAAAAGATAACTGGCTTCATTGCTCACACCATTAAGTGCTCCTTAGCCATTTGTGTAGTGGAAGATGGATATACTTAGATCTTTTTTCATGGCATCTGGACAACGAAAGTTCCTACTAATGGCAGTAGATTATTTTACTAAGTGGATTGAGACTGAACCTCTAGCAAAAATTATTGAAGCTAAAGTACAGCACTTTATCTGGAAGTCAATTGTTTGCAGGTTTGGCCTACCTTAGACATTAATCACTGATAATGGACACCAATTTACAAGAGTGAAGTTCGCTGAGTTTTGTGAAGACTTAAATATTTTTCATCATTTCACATCAGTAGCTTGATAAGAATGGAATGTTGTCGTTAAGACACCATGTTTATCAGTTTAATCCGACTTCTTAAAATAACTAAAAATACATAGATAGTAGTGAGTCGGGTCAAATCCATAAGGAAGGTAGTGTTTTAGATTTAAAATATTTGATTTTTTTGAAAAAAAAGAAAAAGATTTGGAAATAGAATTTGAAGTTGGAAATTAAAATTATAAAGTAAAAATTAAATTATGTAGAAAAGTAAACTTGGTACTAAGATCTACTAGTTAGATCTTAGCATCTACTTAGAGAAAAATAAAAAATAATAAATTAAATATAAAAATTAAATTATAATAAAAATAAAAAACTAAAATTAAAGTGTAATAATAAAATTTTTATTAATTAAAATTTTAGAATTTAAATAAATAAAATTTAAAAAAATAAAATAGCCTGATCTTTGATGTTGGATCGGTATTGGCAGAAAGATGGTGTAGAAGCCTGGTTCTTCTTCTCGACACCCATTGCTTTAAAGCAGTCTTTACCCCATAGCATAGCTTTTCCCTGTACCAAAGCTTCACGTTGATCGGAGATGTTGATTTCTAGAGGCCTGGGGTTCTTTTTATAGAGCTAAGAGGATTGGATATTTTTTCTGGAGGCAATGTAGGACTAATAGCCTTTGTAATCATCAAAATATAAAAAAATCCAAGTAAAATTTGGATTAAAAAAGTTTTGATATGAATCTGGTAAGTTTGGTGAAATCTAGCCATTCAATAGGAATCCAACAATCCAAAAATCATTAAAATCTTATGCGTATCAGCCTAGATTAGGTTGGATTAAATTCTGGCCATTCGATCGCACGTTGATGGAGGAAATTTGGCTGCAAATCATGCATCGAGAGTCCTAATCACTGTCAAGACTATTTTGGACCGTCGGATCATTCCTTGGATCAAGTGTTGCCATTGGATAGCGATCTGCATGATTTCTGAAGCTGAATCAAATCCGAAAATAACCACAGCCATTCGATCTTGATCACAAGCTACCGTAGCCATCTGATGGCACAATTACTGCTCCTATGGACTGCATGGACCAGCCACACCACACACTATAGCAAATCAGCACTCCTATCATCGAGTGAAAAGACCAAATTACCCTATAAGCTATGATAAATTTTTGTGGATCCTTTAAGGGTCTAGGTCTGCCACGTGTTGCGCTGTGATTCGCCAGTTTCTGCTGAGCTGACGGTCCATGCCTAGATCATGGATCGGTTAATGGCTTCAATGGCTGAGTCGACTTCGATGGCTTAGCTTGGCTTGCGGAGCCGACTGAGCTATTTTCTTTTTTATTTAATTTTTATTTATTTTATTTCTTTAGAAATTCATATCTTCTTCGTTTTAGCTTCATTTTACTTCAAACTTATTTCATTATGATCAAAAAAATGAACTCTTCCTAATGATTACAAAATTTTATTTTTTATTATTTTTTAATTATTTTTTAAATTAATAAAAATATTAATTTTTATATAAATTATTCATTAATTCTTAAAAATTAATATAAATTAATTAATAAATTAATACTTTTATTGGTGAATTTATGATACTTATCACACCCCCCAACTTAAGCTTTGCTCATTCTCGAATAAAGAAAGAATTTAGTTTTAAATACCTTTTAACTTTAGAGTTTTAAATTTTACCTAAGCAATTTTCAAAATGGCCAATGATATTTAGTAGAGCTTAAGTGAAATATATCATTAGGATATTAATACTTATCAGTAAAAAAATTAAGTAAAGAATATTAAATTTTTCTAAATTTTTTCTAAATTATCCCATCTTTATCTCTAATTTGTCTAAACTTTCATATAGACAAGTGTATTACTACTTCCATCCTTCGTTTATTAATTTTTATTTTTATATTATCCACTTTTTGATGTGAATATCATTGCTTAGGCAATGGAATTCGATTACTCGATGAAAAATCAATATTTTTTTTTATTTTAACATTGTACCACTATTGAGTGTCTTAACCCATTCTGTTTTCTATTTAATCTATGTAGTGAGTCTTGGGCCAATGACTCCCAAACCAGTTGACTTTAGGGCACTAGGTATAGAATATCCCTCAGACTTACTAGCTCGAATCAAATAGGCTATGAGTTAAGACAAGCTTTACAATGCGCTTCTTTGCCCTTCCCATCTTTTGACATGAAATTCAATGCATGCTTAGGCAAAGAGGACCAGTTACTCAGTGAGAAGTACTTGAAAACTATTTTATTTAATTTTTTTATATGAAGAGACGTATAGTTATCCTATACAAGCCTATAAAAAGTAGACTTTTCTTTGGTGCTAGTAGAAAAAATTAGAAATGCTCAAGAAAATTTTTTTTATATTCTAGACTTAACTCTTTATTAAATTTTCTTAATATTTAATTTCTTAATATCTCACAAATTCTCTAATCTATGCATCAATTTTATTTTAAAAATTCTTAGTTTAATTCAATTCTTAAGCATAATCAGGTGTCTAAATACTAAATACTAACTTTTTTGAGGATTTAAAATTTTAAAAATTTTATTTTTCTTCCCCCAAACTTAATCGACATTGTTCTTAATGGAGAAAAAAAATAAAGAATATAATAAAGAACATGAAAGAATATACCTGACTATATTTTTGATCTAGTTCATGACTTTAAAAATTTAAGCTCTCCCTCTAGCTTATTCAATTTATTTTGAAAAGAAAATAAACTAGAAAGATAAATTAGATAAAAACTAAATATTTGGTTGCCTCTCAATAAGTGCTAAGTTTACCATCTTCAGCCAGACACAATGTAGCTTACTATTCTGTGTCAAATATTGGATTGATAAATTTTAATGATTTTGGAATGCCCATCTTAGAAAGTTGACTTATAATCCCATTATTGATATATTCACTATTAATTTTAGGGACATAATTTATGATCCCATTCTCAGACCCATATTTATTAAGAATTTCCCCTATTTGTTCTTCTAAAATACTCATGAATGGAGTTTTAGGAGTTACGTTTGGTTCAATGGGTGCTGGAATGGTGATTAAAGATGGCTTTAACTTTGGAGGTAAATTAATGTGATCTTGCTTAAATAACTCCATTGATATTTCATTACATGCCTTTTGATTTTTGTAAGAAGAACCGGCTTCTAAGGTTGAAGGGAATAGGACATTAGGTTTATAAGTCTTGGGTAAATCATCTATTCTCTTTTTCCCTTTTTCAATCTGATTTAAACTGGAACTAGCATCAGTACTAATTTCTGGCTCAGGTTCTTCTATGTGGTTAGTCTCAGTACTAATCAATTTCTCTAAATTTTTATTTTGGCTAGCATTAGTACTAGCCTCTTTCACCTGATCTTGGTATGGGTCCATAAAAATTCTATAGCTTTTAAGTTCAGGAATTACTTTGGTATTCTTAGATTGGAGATTCTTAAGTGAGACATTAAATTGATAACTTGATCCAAGTGGTTGGTAGACGTTAGGTGGGTTGTTTGAAATTGGTAGGCTCGGTAGTTGATCTAGTTTTCTCTTCATGTTAGACTCAACTAATTATCCTATTTGAACTTCTAGCCTGGCGATAGATTGCTATTGAGTCAGAATCAATTATTAAAGTTGGTTAAATCTATCATCAGCTAGATTGGTCTGTTGAGGGGGTGGGTATGAGGGCTGATTATGATGTGGTGGCTGGAAAGGCTTACTAGGCTGACCTCTATTATAAGTATTATTCTGGTATTGAGGTCTGTTCTGATAATTTTGCACTGATGGAGTTTGGGTCTAAGTCTGAGTCTGTTGTGATTTCCAAGAAAAATTGGGATGGTTTCTCCAGCCAGAGTTATATGAATTTGAAAATGGATCATTAACTGGCTTGGAGTAGTCTTTAGTAGCTTGGACTTGTTTTTGGATAAAAGATGAAAACTGTGCAGTCATAGGACATTCACTCACATGATGGGTTGGGCTAGCATAGATTGAACAAATCTCTAGATAATTAGAAGATGATGTGAATTATGTAGGAGATTATTGACCTAGGGTTAGGACTTGATCTAATTTTTGAGCAAGAAAGTCTAATTTATTTATCAAATTTGAATCAGCCGTAGGACTAGATTTTAGATGTTTAAATTCATGGATCCCTACCTAGGTTTGGTAGAAAGATAATGAAGCATGGTTAATTGAGTTTTCACTCAGGATTTCAAATAAGATATAGACTTCGTCCTCACTCTTGTTCATGAATGCACCTCCATAGGATGCATCTACCATCTGTCTGTATTGGTCTCCTAAACCTTTATAGAAAGCTTGAACTATTTGCCACTTAGACAGACCATTGTGTGGGCATTTTCTATAAAGTTTCTTAAGTCTCTCCCATGACTCATGAATCTGTTCCCCTGGAAGCTGAGCAAATTCAGTGATAGCTCGCCTCATAATGTTGGTTCGGCCTATGGAATAAAATTTCTTAAGAAATTTACTTTGTAAGTCAGCCCAAGTTTTAAATGATCTCCCTATTGTGCCAAGCCAGTACTTGGCTTTGTCTTTTAATGATAAGAAAAATAAAATTAGTCTATGGGTATCATTAGTTAAATTTTGAATTCTTATCGTAGAGCAAATTTATAAGAATTCACCAGATATTTATAACGATCTTCATTAATGTTCCCATAGAAAAATGGAAGAATCTGGATTGTAGTCAGCTTGATCTCATAGTGGGTAGCATGAATTTCAAGTAATTGGATACAAGTCGATGGGTTATAGGTGGAAGGAATAAAGTATTCCTTCATCTGCTTAGGTGGTTCTCTAAAATTTTCAGCCATTTGATTATTGGATTTAATACAATTCAGTCTTTTAATTTTATGGTTGGGTTCAACTTAATCAGGTAAAGCAATTTTCTATCGTGCATGCACTAGTGCAACCCTAACGTGTGGTTCAAAATTTTTTTAAAATTATTTTATTATATTAAAGATTAATTATTTTATTTATTAATTAAATTAAATTAAATTAAGTTAAATTATTATTTTTAATACTTTTTAGTTAGTTAAATTTAATTTTTATTTTATTTTATTTTATTTTTAGAGGAGAAAGAAGAAGAAAGAAAAAAGAGTTTTAAAGAAGAGGTCCTAAGGAGTCCAAAAATTAAGAAGAGAGAGAAGAATTAAATTTAATTAGGTTTGATGTTGGTTAGCAATCAAGTTGGTCAATCAATCCTGACTAAGGATTGTCCTGGATTTAGACAGCTCCTAACTGCCAAGGTCACCTTCAAGCCCTCCAAGTGTAGGATTAGCCAATCAACGACCAGATAAGTGTAAGATCGATGGGAGTCCCCCCATTGCTTACCTTAGACACCAATTGTGCTTGACCAGATAAGTAAACGGAACTAATTAAAAACCATCTTCATTCAAGCCCAGTCATTCTTGAACCACTTTTCTAGACATCAGTCAAATTGACTAATCCTAATCTGATTCAACTCTTAGGGTTCCTTATCCTATTGAGCTTGAGTTCTTAGGGTTGATGCCTAATTGATTTTAAAATAAAGGCTTAGGTCAATGCAGGATGCTGGTTGGTTGTTTGTGGGCCAAAAAAGGATGATCAAATTCTCACCTTATCTTGTTTAATTAAGTTGTGTCCTTAATTTGGTTTAATATGAATATGCACAAAAAATTTTCAATCAAAGGGTTCTATGCAATTTAAACTAGATACATGCAACTAATTGAATTCTAAAAGGTTTACCTTACCTCCAGCAATCATCAAAAAAAATAAAAATAATTTGATACATGCTCTAAGCAGTTAGGATTTTTAATCTTGTCATGAGATTTTTAATTAGATTTAAATAAATATTTTTTTTAAAATTAATTTAAAAATAAAATAAATAAATAAATAAAATAAAAAGAAAAGAGAACTAGGGTTAGGATTGATCTCATCAAGCAAAACTCTTGGTTATTTTTGTTCTTTAATCTCTTTTTCTATAAAATAATAAAAAAATTAGCAAGCAATATTTATAAAAAAATAAAAATTTTATTTATAATTTATTTATAAAAAAATTAAAGAGATCAAAAATTTAATGTCCGTGTCTTCCTTGACAACGGCACCAAAAACTTGATACGTTTATCAAAATTATTTTTAATAAATTAAAGAAATCAAAAATCAAAAATAATTTTCGATAATAGCACTAAAAATTTGATAGGAATGCGATGTTGTAGGTTAATCCGACTTCTTAAAATAATTAAAAATATGTAGATAGTAGTGAGTTTGGTCGAATCCATAGGGAAGGTAGTGTTTTAGGTTTGAAATCTTTGATTTTTCTGAAAAGAAAAAGAAAAAAATTTGGAAATAGAGTTTGAAGTCGAAAATTAAAATTATGAAGTGAAAATTAAATTATGTAGAAAAGTAAACTTGGTACTAAGATCTACTAGTTAGATCTTAGCATTTACTTACGAAAAAATAAAAAATAATAATTAAAATATAAAAATTAAATTATAATAAAAATAAAAAGTTAAAATTAAAGTGCAATAATAAAATTTTCATTAATTAAAATTTTAAAATTTAAATACATGAAATTTAAAAAAAATAAAATAGCCTGATCTCTGATCTTGGATCGATATTGGCAGAAAGATGGTGTAGAAGCCCGGCTCTTCTTCTCGACACCCATTGCTTTGAAGCAGCCTTTATCCTATAGCCTAGCTTTGTCCTGTCACCTTGACTGGAGTTGTTGATTCTAGAGGCCTGGGGTCCCTTTTATAGAGTTAGGAGGGTTGGATATTTTTTCTGGAGGCAATGTGGGACTAATAGCCTTTGTAATCATCAAAATATAAAGAAATCTAAGTAAAATTTGGATTAAAATAGCTTTGATACGAATCTGGAAAGTCTGCTGAAATCTAGCCATTCAATAGGAATCCAACGATCCAAAAATTATCAAAATTGGATGCGTATCGGCCCAGATCATGTCAGATTAAATTTTGACCATCCGATCATGCGTTGATGGAGGAAATCTAGCTGCAAATCATGCGTCGGGAGTCTTGATCACCATCGGAAGTGTTCTGGACCATCAGATCATCCCCTGGATCGAGCGCTGGTGTTGGATGGTGATCTGCGTGAAGTATGAAGCTGAATCAAATCTAGAAATAACCACAGTTGTTTGATCTTGACCGCAAGCTACCACAACCATCCGATGGTGCAATTACTATTCCTATGAATCGCATGGACCGGCCGCACCATACACCATAGCCAATCAGTGCTCCTATCACCAAGTGAAAAGATTAGATTGCCCTGTGAGCCGCGATAAATTTCTATGGACCCTTTAAGGGTCTAGGTCTGCCACGTGTCGCGTAGGATCATCGTGAGGATGGTGATTGATCCGGAACGTTAGTGTACAATCACTTCTAGATGAGTTTTGAGTCTACAGTGTAGAGACACTGGAGTGAGAGTATAGGTACTCGTTAGAGAATGAGGGCACTGAGCGTGACCACCTCGAGCAGTCATAACGAAGTCTACCTTCTCATCGATGACTGGCTCAAAGCTGCAGTAGTGTGTCTAGTTCTTCGACCTGTGGTGCATCGGCAGTTCACCTTGAGGATTTTATAGTTTGACAATACCATGACTCAGTCTTCTAGCCATTTGGAATCCTAAGATGTATGTTGGCTATACCATGCTCATTGTAGGAATTGGATTGCACCAAGAGGAAATCTATCTTCCTCGGTGGATGAGGAGTAGCCTTATGAGGATCATGAGAATCAAGTCCATATGCCCATAGCCATGGCAGAGTGAAATAATAGAA
The DNA here is from genome assembly GCA_006176705.1 of Cocos nucifera. NCBI lineage: Eukaryota > Viridiplantae > Streptophyta > Magnoliopsida > Arecales > Arecaceae > Cocos > Cocos nucifera. The sequence continues at coordinate 100,321 of QRFJ01002072.1, read as the reverse complement.
AGTGTTTCTATTAAGATTTTCGCATCGAACTTGAATCGAATAGTTAAATCATATGACGGAAATTAGGGTTTGACGAGTTCACCTTAACCCTAATCTGATCGGGGTTCAAGATAGAAGAACTTAATCACATAGATAGCTGCATCGAGAGATTCATTTTCAATTTTGATGGGTTGCCACCATATACTGCTAGCTGTCACTGATGGATTTTGGAGGCAATTTGAATGATTTAGATGATCAATCATTCTAAGTTGTCTGAATCAGAAGAGTTTTGATCCATCGAAAGGAGTTTCAATGATGTCGATGATAAAGATCATGATATATCCCATTACCATATAGAACTAAATAACACAAATAAGGGTTTAGATCTGGATATCATCAATTGGACTAATCTAGTTCAATTGATTTGAATAAGATTCAATTAGGTTCAGGGAAATCGTGCTAGCACACGATTGAGCCTAACGTTCTCCTTCTACTATCATTAAAAGTTGTCTTGACTGAGCCAAATGTGTTTGTGCTCACTCAAGTACCTTTACTTGGTCTGACTGGAGCTTGTCTAGGTTAGAAAAGGATTGTCTTAATTTATTAGATAAATTTGAGATAACACCTACCATTTTACGTCACCTGCCAATTCTTGTCTTTTGACCTTGGTCAAATGTTGACCTTTGACACTTAGACATCTACCCATGTATCATGCACCCATAAGAGAGTAGATTGGGGCTTATCCCCTTGCTAGAATTTGGAATGAAGGGGGGCCATGCCTAGGAAGGTGTGCTCCCATGGATAGCGATGCCTGGAGTCCCATATAGATGGGACTCCAGGTTGCTTCTTGGATTCTACTTAGGTGGTGCCCAGGAATTGACTTTGAACAGTCTTAGGCACCATCTAAGGATGAATTGAAGGCGTTCTCATCTGATTAGATCAGATAATGTCATCCCATCAATCAGATTTATATTTGATTGCATGAAGTAACGTGATTGGCCGGGATGATGTGGCACTACATGGCACAGTAGGGTCTATATAAACCTTGCCTGCACCTTACTTTAAAAGAGTTCTCTCTTAGCCCATGCCCGAAGACTATCCCTCTCCCTCTTCTATGCCATCTTCTGGTCCTCTCTCTCCTCTCCACGTCCAAGGAGATTTGGGCTCCAGTTTGGTGCGATCCAGGCAAGAGAAAGGTGACGAGAAAGGAAGAAGGCAGCACTGCTGTAGAGACGACTGCAAATCTTTGAAAGAAGTTTTGAAGATCCTCCAAATTAGATCTAAATTTGATATTTGGAGAGATGATAAATAAGGAGAAGATCTTCAAATCCAGCCTGAGTGGATATTGGTAGAGGTCAGGCGCTTGCATGGCTAGATCCAGAATCTCAGGCAAACAGTAGGATCATCAAATTGTAATGTAATTACCCAACATCAAGGTATAAATTAAATCAAATTTAATTTAATTTAATTTTTATTTATTAGATCAATAAAATTAAATCTAGAATATTTTAGATCTGGTCTAGATTTATAAGAAAAATTTTTGAAATATCTCTCTTGATCCAATCAGATCTGAACGAATCTGATCCGGAAAATCAGGATTTTTCCTTCAACTAGTATCAGAGCCAGGTTCTAAAAGTTATTTAGATCTAATTTAAATTTATTTTTAATTTATTAAATAAAATATTTTATATGTCACATGAGATGTGATTAGATATAAAATTAAAAAAAATTAAAATTAAATAATTTAGATCTAAGTTTTACAAGATGCATAATAGAACTATTCTATATATAGTCTTGCATGTTCATAATTTAATTTGATTATATTATGATTTTAGATCTATTTATTTACTATTTTTTTTATTATAATTATTATAATAATATTTAAAAAATAAAAAATAAAATTATTTAATTTTTGGATCATATGAGATATGATGAATGCATGTTTAGACTAGTTGTAGAATAGTTCTACATAATTATCTAGATTAGAATTTATTTTGATGTGATCAATTTAAATCTAATTTTTTAGATAATTATGGGGTAATTTAGATCTAAAAATATGCATGATGTGATACATGAGATGTATGCAAAATATGTTCATAGTTAGATCAATTTTTGTATATAGGATATATGACGTAGATCTAACTAGTTTTGTAGTTTTATATATTTTTGATTAATACATTCTCCTTGGTCGTCCGATCATAAGAACAAAGTAGGATTTAAATGCCCTCTCCTTCCATTCGATGGGATGTTCTTATGATGTGTAAGGGTGCTGTGCATTTGTCCTTAATCAAAAATTAAGAACTTACTTTCTGTAAAACCCTAGATCCTGAAATCCTAGAATTTAATATACATGTTTTATTTATGAACCCTAAACTTAATTGAGAATTAATATTATGAAATATTAATTAGGTCTAAAATTAAGAATTTTAGATCTAAGATATATTCATAATATTGGATTTGGGCTTGGGTAGCTCAATTAGGTCTAAGCGGTTGATCAAACCAAATCAAGAGTTGGTTAGATGGGATCAACAGTACTTAAATTGACTAGCCTAATAGGATTAAGTCTGGGTCAAGATCGAGTCACGTGAGTGATCGATCAAGCCAAGACCTAATTAGGCTTAGTGGTTAGAGTCTGGATTGTAGGCTAACTCGATTGATTCTAGCTCAATAATTTGGTATCTAAGGTAAGTTTGGCAGATACGACCAATTAGTTTTTAATTAGGAGCTACTCGACTCAAATTCATTCTTATCGAGTTAATGGCATATTCCTTCCACTGGTCTCACTTACCTGGCCATATTTGTTGGCTCAGTTCTGATCAGAGGTGGTCAATAATCCGAGCTAACCCATGCCACTAGGTTAGTCATAATGGTTATGACTATGTCAAGTCTAGTTTAATAAGACCTAAATCAAATCTTTCTAAGAAAATATTAAGTCTAAAGTCTTCCACCATTGTAAATGTGCAGGCCCTTCCCGGGGTTGATTGTTCTTGGCTGGTTATAGTGGTTCAGTTGCACCAGAAAGATGCAACCATGTCTATTAAGCATTGGATGCTCTGGGCTGGAGGATGGATTGGGCTCAATATTTTGGACATAATGAGAGACTCAATTAGAAATCCAATCTATGCAAATGGTGGGTCTAACTTAATTAAGGAGTGGATCAATATTTTGGGTATGGTGAGATTCATGAATTAGAGACCATGTTTGGGTGCACCATGATTAGAGAATCATTGAATAAGAGTTGTTCACTTATTGGATAATCCATCACCAATAACTGTTAGATGAGGTCATGAGTCAGTTGGTGGGACCTCATCACCCACTAAAAATCATTAATCATGAAGATTTTTGCATCTCTACAAAGAAAGTGTAGGGATCCAAAAAAATAGTGAAAGCTAATTTACTTAAAAATAAAAGCTCTAAATAAATTGGTCAAGTCTTAATTGCAATATCTAACTAGAAACTTTGACTTTCTATAGAAAAATGTCTACATCCAATCCACTATCACGTATCTAGACATCCATAGACTGACCAAACCCAATTACATGGATTGGCTCCGAAACTTCATAATTATTTTGGGTTCTGAGAAGTTAACTCATGTGTTGGACTAGGATCCTCCCATCTTACCAGCTCGTCCATCTGCTGAATAGAGAGTGTCTGTTGAAAAATGGATGGACGAAGATAACAAGGCCAGATACTATATGTTGGGCTCGATGCCTGATGAACTTCATGCCAACATGAAGATTTCAGGATTGCCCGTCAAATGTTGGCTCACCAACAAGAGATGTTTGGTGAACAGAGTCACGCAGCCAAGTATCAAGTCACTAAACAACTTTTCAAGGCTAAAATGTGTGATGGACAGTCAATCCAAGATCATTGTCCGATGATGATCAAGGACTTGGAAGAGCTTGAGAAGCTCAAAGTGAAGTTGGACCTAGATCTGTAGAATGATATAATTCTGCAATCCTTGACTGATGCACATGGGCAGTTCATCATAAACTATCATATGCATAAACTTCAAAACTCGCTGGCCGAACTTATGAATATGCTGGTTATTACTGAGCTTTCCATAAAAGATTCTAAAGGCTCAATGCTTGCTATGGAACGAACTTCTTTCAAGATAAAATCTTTTGAAAAGAAGAAGAAGTCTGTGAAAAAGCAGAAGATGGAAGGACGAAAGAAGAAAAAGACAGAGCTGAAGGAAAAGGCCGCTGATAAAGGAAAGTATTTTCATTGCAACAATGACGGCCACTGGAAGCGAAACTGCCCTACTTACCTGGCCACCTTGAAGAATAAGAAGGAGACAGGTCCTTCTAGAGGTATGCTCGTTATTGAGTCTAACCTTATGATTTCTTCTGCATCTAGTTGGATGCTTGACTCTGGTTCTATTGCTCATTTGTGCACTTTCATGCAAGGTCTTAAAAATAGCAGAAGGTTGAGGGATGGTGAGATGATCCTACGCATTTGAAATGGAGCATGAGTTGATGCCATGATGGTGGAAACATACCCTCTTTAACTACCATCTGGTTTAGACTTAGTTTTAAAAGACTGTTATTATGTGCCTCTAGCAAGCAGAAATTTGATTTTTGTTTCATGCCTAGCACTAGAAGGCTATGTAATTAGTTTTCTTAAGGACCATTATAATAATTTTTATGAAAGAAATAAAATTGCAAGTGATTTTCTTATTAACGATCTTTACTAGTTACATATTGATGTATCTATTTTTAATATTAAGCAAAATGTGAATGCCATGAAATGACCTAGGGATAGTCCAAATGATAGGTATCTATGGCAACTAAGACTAGATCATATAGTAGAAGATAGGGTTAACAAATTGGAGAAAATTGAGCTATTAAGTCCGTTGACTTTCGAGTCATATCCAATTTATGAATCTTGTCTTCATGGCAAAATGACTAAACTTCCTTTTGTAGGACATGGAGAAAGGGCCACGGATCTTCTTGCCTTAGTACATACTGATGTGTGCGGCCCATTTGATGTACCGACTAGAGGCAATTTTATCTACTTCATTACCTTTATCAATGATCTATCTAGGAATGGGTATGTGTATCTTATGAGACACAAGTCAAAATCTTTTGAAAAGTTCAAGAAATTCAGACATGAAGTAAAAAATTAAACTAAAAAAATTGTTAAAGTTCTTCGATCAGATCGAGGAGGTGAATACCTTAGTCAAAAATTTTTGGACCATCTTAAGAAAAATGGCATAGTCTCTCAATAGACTCCACCTAGAACATCTCAACTCAATGGGATTTTAGAATGGAGGAACCAAACCCTGTTAGATACGGTCCAATCCATGATGAGCTTCACAGACCTCTCTGATTATCTTTGGGGACACTCTTTGTTAACTGCAACATATTTACTGAATAGGGTTCCTTCTAAAACCGTTCCTACCACATCGTATAAGATATGGCATGGTAAGAAACCAAGTCGAGTCATCTCAAAATTTGGGGTTATCCAACTCATGTCAAAAGACAACAAGAGGATAAGTTAGACTTCAGTTCCTTTAGAGCTCAATTTATAGGATATCCTAAAGAATAATTAGGATATTATTTCTACATTCCAGAAGATCATAATGTGATTATGAGTCGACATGCCACTTTTTTTGAAAAATAGTTTATTCAAGATAGCGGCATTGGAAAGCAAATCAAGTTCGATAAGAAAGTCTCATAAGAACAATGGGCTAAGGATTAATTGGAACCAAATCAGGTTGAGCCAATACAATCATTACCTCCTCCACCTCATAGATCGGAAAGAATTTCCCGTCTCTCTGAGAGGTACTTAGGTACTATTTCAGATGAAGTAGAGAAAATATTCCTCGTAGGTAATGGGATTCATGGTGATGATCCTAAATCCTATAACGAGGCGATATCGGATATCGACTTTGAGAAATGGCTAGAGATAATGAAGTCAAAAATTGACTCGATGCACTCAAACCAAGTCTGGACCTTGGTAGATCCACCAGAAGGTATAGTACCTATTAGGTGTAAATGGATCTACAAGAGAAAGATTGGTGCAAATGGGAATGTGGAGACATTCAAAGCTAGATTAGTGGCAAAAGGTTATAGTCTACATGAAGGCATTGACTATCAGGATACCTTTTCGTCAGTAGCTATGCTAAAATTCATCCGCACATTGTTTGCTATTATAGCCTATTTCAATTATCAAATATAGTAAATGGACGTAAAAATGACATTCTTAAATCGATATCTTGAGAAAGATATCTATATGGAACAGCTGCTAGGTTTCACATCCAATGATGCTGATCACAAGGTATGCAAATTGCAAAGGTCCATATATGGACTTAAGTAAGCATCTTGGAGCTGGAACACTCATTTTAATGATGTGATCAAATTATTTGGTTTCATCAAAAATGAGGAGGAGCCATGTGTCTTCAAAAAGGTCAGTGGAAGCATTGTTGTCTTCCTCGTATTGTACGTGGATGATATCCTTCTTATTGGGAATGATATTTCCATGTTAACCATAGTTAAAATATGGTTATCCAAAGAATTCTACATGAAAGACCTCGGTGAAGCATCCTTTATTCTAGAAATTAAGGTCTATAGAGATAGACCGAATAGGATGCTTGGACTTTTACAGAAGATGTACATAGAGGAAGTACTAAAGAGGTTTAGCATGGAAAACTCTAAGAGGGGAATAGTACCCTTCAGACATGGTATTCCTCTTTCCAAGAAGATGTACCCTAGCACACCTAAGGAAATAGGACGCATGAGCAAAATCCCTTATGCTTCAACAATAGAAAGCCTCATGAATGCCATGTTATGTACACGACCTGATATAGCCCATGCTGTGAGTGTCACGAGCAGATATCAGTCGAATCCAGATGAAGAATGCTGGACTTCTGTGAAATGTATCCTTAAGTACTTAAGAAGAACTAAGGATATGTTGTTGGTCTTTGGTAATGGAGAACTCCAAGTCCAGGGATATACAGACTCGGATTTTATGTCTGATGTAGATGATCGAAAGTCGACATTTGGGAGTCTATTTCTGTGTAATGGTAGTGCTGTCAGTTGGAAGAGTTCCAAGCAAACTAAGATAGTGAATTCCACCATAGAAGAAGAATACATTGCTGCATCAGAAGCTGTAAAGGAGGCATTCTGGTATAAGAAGTTTGCCACAGAAATTGAAGTGATGCCATCAGATGCCATTCCTCCATACTGCGACAACAATGGTGCCATAGCTTTAGCTAAAGAGCCAAGGTCTCACTTGAAATCCAAGCACATCGAGCAATGATACCACCTCATCCGCGATTACCTCGAGAAGGGTTACATCGAGGTCAAGAGAGTCGACTCCGCAAATAATGCGGCCGACCTACTTACAAAGCCATTGGGCTAGCAGAAGATCGAAGCCCACCTTGAGAAGATGGGACTTAGATTTATAGCCAATTGGCTTTAGATCAAGTGGGAGTTTGTTAGATATGTGTGCCCTAGAAGCCAGAATTGGCTGACACTTGCAATACACTTCTAAGGATAAAATTATAATTTTGACTATAAATAATAAAATGGATTATTTTTTATCATAAATATGTATTTTTTATCAGTGATACATCTCTTGAGTTAATGGTAATGATAATTTATATTTTCAAGAGTTGAAAATTTAAGACATGAATTTTCGTTATTAACTTATAAAATGCTCCTGACTGTAGGATCAGCAAGAGGATGGTGATTGATTCGGAAGGTTGGTGTACAATCACTTCTAGATGAGTTTTGAGTCTACAGTGTAGAGACACTAGATCGAGAGTACAGGTACTCATTAGAGAACGAGGGCACTGAGCATGACCACCTTGAGCAGTCATAAAGAAGTCTACCTTCTCATCGATGACTGGCTCGAAGCTGCAGTAGTGTGTATGGTTCTTTGATCTGAGGTGCATCGATAGTTTACCTTGAGGGTGTTATAGTTTGACTACACCATGACTCGATCTTCTAAACATTTGGAACCCTGAGGTGTATGTTGGCTATACCTTGCTCATTGTAGGAATTGGATCGCACCAAGAGAGAATCTATCTACCTCGGTGGATGTGGAGTAGCCCTATGAGGATCATGAGATTCAAGTCCATAAGCCCATGGCCATGGTAGAGTGAAATAATAGAAAGAGTTTCTATTAAGATTTTCACATCGGACTTGAATCGAATGGTTAAATCATATGATGGAAATTAGGGTTTGATGAGTTCACCTTAATCCTAATCTGATCGAAACTCAAGATAGAAGAACTTAATCACACAGGTAGCTGCACCGAGAGGTTTATTTTTAATTTTGATGGGTTGCCACCATATGTTTCTAGGTGTCACTGGTTGATTTTGGAAGCAATTAGAATGATTTAGATGATTGATCATTCTTAATTGTTTGAATTAGAAGAGTTCTGATCCATCTAAAGGAGTTTCGATGATGTCGATGATAGAGATCACGACATATCCCATTACCATACAGAACTGAACCTAATTGAGTCACATAAACAAGGGTTTGGATCTGGATATCATCAATTAGACTAATCTAGTTCAATTGATTTGAATAAGATTCAATTAGGTTCAAGGAAATCATGCTAGCACATGATTGAGCCTAACGTTCTCCTTCTACTATCATTAAAAGTTGTCTTAACTGAGCCAAATATATTTGTGCTCACTTAAGTACCTTTACTTGGTCTGACTGGAGCTTGTCTAGGTCAGAAAAGGGTTGTCTTAATTTATGAGATAAATTTGAGACAACACCTACCATTTTCCATCACCTGCTAATTCTTGTCTTTTGACTTTGGTCAAACGTTGACCTTTGAAACAAGACATCTGCCCATATATCATGCATCCATAGGAGAGTAGATAGGGGCTTGTCCCCTTGCTAGAAATTGGAAAGGAGGGGGTGCATGCCCAGGGAGGCGTGTGCCCATGGATAGGGATGCCTGGAGTCCCATATAAATGGGACTCTAGGTTGCTTCTTGGATTCTACTTAGGTGGCTCCTAGGAATAGACTTTGACCAATCTTAGGCACCATCTAAGGATGAATTAAGGGGGCTCTTGTCTAATTGAATCAAGTGATGTCATCCCACTAATCAGATTTAGATCTGATTGCATGAAGCAACATGATTGGCCGGGATGATGTGGCACTGCATGGCACAGCAGGGTCTATATAAACCCTGTCTACGCCTAACTTTAATAGAGTTCTCTGTTAGCCCATGTCCTAAGACTGCCCCTCTCCCTCCTCCATGCCATCTTTTGGTTCTCTCTCTCCTCTCCACATCCAAGGTGATTTGGGCTCTAGTTTGGTGTGATCCGGGCAAGTGAAAGGTGATGAGAAAGGAAGAAGGCAGCACTGCTGCAGAGACAACTGCAGATCTTCGAAAGAAGATTTGAAGATCCTCCAAATTAGATCCTAATCTAATATTTGCAGAGATGATAAAGAGGAAGAAGATATCCAGATCCAGCCCGAATGGATACCGGTAGAGGCTAGGCGCTTGCGTGGCTAGATCCAGAACCATAGGTAAACAGCAGGATCATCAAAGGATAATCTGATTACCCATCATCAAGGTATAAATTAAATCAGATTTAATTTATTTTTATTTTTATTTATTAAATCTATAAAATTAGATCTGAAATATCTCAAATCTGATCTAGATTTATAAAAAATTTTTTTGAAATATCTCTCTTGATCCAATTAGATTTGAACAAACCTGACCCGAGAAATTAAGATTTTTCCTTCAATGATAGGATCCCTGATCCAGTCGACCACCTTGAGATTTTTTAGACCATGATGTTGCTCCATGGTGCACCTAATGCCATTCTTTGCCGAGCTTTTTTCTCCACTCTGAATGGAGTAGCAAAGAGTTGGTACTCGAGCCTCAAATCGGATGACATTTTTTCTTTTGATCAGTTGAGCCATGAATTTGCAGCTCACTTCATTAGCAGTCATTGCCAGAGATGAAGTTTGAACTCCCTTGTCAACTTAAAGCAAAAGAAAGGTGAGTCCATTTGAGCCTATGTTAATCGCTTCAATGCCACTACACTAGAGGTCTGAAATATGGATCAATCTATTTCTATGGCTACACTGAAGGACGATCTTTAGAAGAATGATCTTCTTTTTTCCTTGGAGAAGTACCTCCAGAACTTTGCCGACATGCTAGCCCAGGCCGAAGGCTATGCTCGAGTAGAGGAAGCCTTTTGACTGAAAGATGAAGAAGCCATGAAAGAGCAGTAGATGGACGAATCCAGCAAGCTCGCAACTAAAGAAAAGCCGAGTGAAGCTTGGCCGTGCTCCCAAACTCCTCTTGAGTGCAAATGAGCTCGAACTCTCCCTCAAGCTCATTAGCAAAACTGTCCAAATAGAAAACCATAGTGGAACTCTTCCAAAGAGGATTCCACAACTATGCTCCTCTAAATGCCACAAAAATCCAAGTGCTGATGGAGATAAAGGAGCAACTACCAAGGCTAGAAAGATTGTGGAGTCATCCAGCTAGATGCAACCTCAATAAGTACTGCCTCCACTATCGTGACCACAATCATGTTACTGAAGAATGTATCAAGCTTCAGGATGACATTGAAGCACTGATTAGTAGAGGTGAGCTAGATTGATTCAGGCATCGATCAGAAAGGAGGAAAGATCGGCTAAGAGCCCCACCATAGTCTGAACCACCTCAGAGGGATGAACAACAAGGAGATCGACCTCCACTTGGCATCATCAATACTATTACTGAGGGATATCGATGGGGGAAAGCCAGTGGATTGATGGAGCTAGCAAAGAAATAGCAGACTGAAGAATCTATCACTTTCATTGAGGAAGATGCTTAAGGGGTACAATTTTTGTATAATGATGCAGTTGTAGTAACTCTAAATATTTCCATCTATGATATACACCACCTTTTAATTGATAATGAAAGCTCTGTTGATGTCTTGTTTTATGATGCTTTGTCTAAAATGTCCAAATCTGATAGTAGAATGGGTCTAATGAACACCCCGTTAGTCAGGTTTACTAGCGACATAGTGCTAGTTAAAGGGTAATAACTTTATAAGTCTTGGCAGGTCGATACCAAAAACAATCTGAAGCCTAAGTCAATTTCTTAGTGGTGAAGGTGCCCTCTGCTTACAATACAATCCTTGGCCGACCTGATTTGAATGCACTTTAGACTGTAGTTTCAACTTATTACTTGAAAATGAAGTTTTAATAAGGTATGGAGTCAGGGAGGTCAAAAGAGATCATGCACTAGCTCAGTACTGCTACAATATTGCCCTACAAGAATGAAGGCAAGTAGATCCTTGTCTAGTAAACAGACTTGATGCTCGTGATGACCTATCTGAAAAAATAGGGGAACCCATCGATGACCTTGAGGAGGTCCCTTCGAATGATATGAATAAGGAACACACTATAAGGATCGACTCCAATATGAAAGGAGAAGTTAGAAAGTCACTCGTCACCTTTTTACAAAAGAATACTGATGTTTTCATCGGGTGCCTGCAGATATGCTTGGGATTGATGCATAGATAATGGAGCATCGTCTGGGTGTGGACCTTAAATGTCGGCCAGTAAAGCAAAAGAATCGCAACTTTGCACTAGAGAGATAGAAGGCTATCATGAACGAGGTTGATAAACTGCTTAAGGTGGAGTTCATCCAGGAAGTGTCTTATCCGAATTGGATTGCAAATGTCATCCTTATCAAGAAAGCTAATGGCAAGTGGAGGATGTGCAAAGACATCACAAATTTAAATAAAGTTTGCCTGAAAGACAACTATCCTTTGCCCTGGATTGACCAACTGGTAGATGCAACTTTAGGCCATGAACTTCTAACCTTTATGGATGCCTTCTTTGGCTATAATCAAATTCGGATGGCACCAGAGGATGAGGAGAAGATAGCTTTTATTACTGACCATGGTCTTTATTGTTATAGGATCATGTCCTTTGGGCTTAAAAATGCATGTGCAAGTTATTAGCACCAGATGAATAAGATCTTCAAAGAGTAGATCAGCCTCAACATGGATATGTATGTAGATGATATGCTGATTAAAAGTTGATCATCACCGAATCACATTGCTGATTTCAAAGAGACCTTCAGCACCCTTCAAAAGTACAAGATGAAGCTGAACTCTATGAAATGCACTTTTGGAGTAACCTCGAGAAAGTTTTTGGGATTTGTGGTGTCAAGACACTGTATCGAGGCCAACCTAGAGAAGATCAAGGCCATCCAAGAGATGACTGCCCCAAAAATAATAAAAGAAGTTCAGGCTTCACAAGCATGGTAGCAACGCTGAATCACTTTGTTTCAAGATTGGCGGAGTGTTGCATGCCCTTCTTCCAAATACTCAGACAACCCAAAAACTTCAATTAGACTCTTGAGTGCCAACAAACCTTTGAAGAATTGAAGAACTATCTCAGTTTGCCTTCGCTCCTACCCAAGCTTGAACCTAGAAAAGAGCTATTCTTGTACCTTGCTGTGTCTCAGAGAGGTAGCTAAAGTTTAGAAGCCGATCTAGTACATAAGCAAAGTCCTGAGGGATGTGGAAACAAGGTACACCAAATTAGAGAAACTAACTTATGCATTTTTTATTGCAGCCAGAAAGCTTCGATCTTATTTTTAGGGATATATAATTACTCTCCTGATCAATCCATCAAAGCATATCTTTACTGGCTTGACACGTCTGAAAGAGTAGCAAAATGGGCAATGTACTTAACTAAATTTAACATTCATTTTCAACCTCGGCCATCCATTAAAGCTCAAATACTGGCTGATTTTATATTGGAATGCACTATTCAAGATACGACCAAACCAAAGCACCAAGAAGTTCATATCCCCGACTCTCCTAAACAAAAGGTTGATCTTCCTGAAAACTTTTGGGTACTATATGTTGATGGTTCGTCCAATGCTTCTGGAGTAGGTGTAGGCTTGATTCTCATTAATTTGGAGGAAATTATGGCCAGAGTATGCTTTGCGCTTTGAGGTTTCCACCACTAACAATGGAGCAGAGTATGAAGTCCTAATTGTAGGACTCAGAATAGTCAAAGAACTAAAAGTAAAACATCTAAAAGTTTACAGTGACTCTCAACTGGTTGTGGAGCAAGTCAATAGCAATTATGAAGCTCAAGAGGAAAGCACGAAGAAGTACTTGGAAAAGGCAAGAAGCTTGATCTTGGCCTTTAATAGCTTTGATATCCAGCAAATTCCCACGGTAGAGAATGCTAGAGCCAATCTTCTCTCAAAGTTGGCAACCCTGGCCCTAAATGAGCTGCCGAAGGAAGTTCTCTTCGAAGTCCTGCAGCACCCAAGTTTAGAAGAGTCCCAAATAATAATCTCGATCGACCATGAGCCTAGCTAGATTGACTAGTTGATTTCTTATCTCAAGGATGGAGTTCTTCCAAGAGATCCAAAAGAAGCTCTAAAACTAAGAAATTGGCCTTTCGCTATGTTCTGTATTGGGATAAACTGTACAAGAGGTTATACTCCCTACCACTCCTCAAATGTCTTCGACCTTCCGAAGCTAGCTATGCCTTGAGAAAAATTCATGAAGGAATATACGAAAATCACTTGGGGGTGATATCCTTATCATATAAGATACTTCAACGGGATACTATTGGCCAACAATGCACTAAGATGCGATGGATTATGTAAGAAAATATAACAAATGTCAGAGAAATGCAAACATTTTAAGATAGCCGGCTTCACAACTCACACCTTTAAATGCTCCATGGTTGTTTGCACAGTGGAAAATGAGCATACTTGGGCCTTTTTCCATAGCATCGAGACAATAAAAGTTCTTATTGGTGGCAGTAGATTATTTCACTAAGTGGATTAAGGCCGAACCCCTAGCAAAAATTACTGAAGCTAAAGTAGAGAACTTCGTCTAGAAGTTGATAGTTTGTAAATTTGGTCTACCAAGGACACTAATCACTGATAATAGATGCTGGTTTGCAGGAGCAAAGTTTGCTAAATTCTATGAAGGTCTAAACATTTTCCACCACTTCACATCAGTGGCTCATCCATAGGCAAATGGTGAGGCCAAGGTAACTAACAGAACTTTGCTTCAAGGGATAAAAGTAAGGCTAGAAAGAGCAAAAGGCATATGGATAGATGAACTTTATCATGTGCTTTGGACTTACTGAACTACCTAAAGATTGGCTACTAAAGAGACTCCCTTTGCATTAGCTTTTGAAATAGAGGCAGTCTTTCCAATCGAACTCCAACTTTCTTCAACATGGGTTGAAACCTTTAATGAGCAAAGCAATTCATAGGATCTCTGAGCAAATCTTGATCTGCTGGAAGAAAAATGAGAGAATGCTTAGATCCGAATGGTAGCTTACAAGCAAAAAGTAGCTCGCTACTATAATTCAAGAGTCAGAAAGAAGACATTCAAAGTAGGAGACTTAGTGCTTCGACGAACAAATATCTCACAATCCCAAAATCAAGAAAAGCTCATCCCAAATTGGAAAGATCCTTATGAGGTCATGGAAATCATCCGATCGGGAACATATTATTTGAAGAAGCTTGGAGGAGCTACATTGCCACAGCTATGAAATTCGAAAAATCTATGAATATATTATCAGTAACTACATCTCAATAATTTTTTTTTACTTTAACATCTTCACCTTTGGTACGAAATTGTGCAATGGTAGAGAATTAGACGAAATAAAATTAAAGACCTCTGGTTCTTAAATAAGAGGTAAAGGGGAGAGGCCCTTTTAACAATCCTTTTGTGCCCCAATGACCTTGTTAGGAATAGGAAGAGAACCTCGTCCTAACAAAAAAAAAGCTAACCCCATCAGGAACAGGAGGAGGACCTCATCCTGATAGGAGGACAAGGAAAGAGGCCCTTTCAATGGCCCTTTTATGCCCCAATGATCTTGTTAGGAATAGGAGAAGAATCTCATCCTAACAAAAAAAAAGCCAACCCCATCAGGAACAAGAGGAGGACCTCATTCTAACAGGAGGATAAGGGGAGAGGCCCTTTTAACGGCCCTTTTATGCCTTAGTGACCTTGTTAAGAACAGGAGGAGAACCTCATCCTAACAAGAAAAAAGCCAACCCCATCAGAATCAGGAAGAGGATCTTGTCCTGACAGGGGGACAAGAGGAGAGGCCCTTTCAACAACCCTTTGTGCCTTAATGATCTTATAAGGAATAGGAGCAGAACCTCATCCTAACAAGAAAAAATACCAATCCTATCAAGAATAAAAGGATGACCTCGTCCTGATAGCGGGACAAGGGGAGAGACCATTTCAGTGGTCTTTTTATACCCTAATGATCTTATTAGGAATAGAAGGAGAACCTCATCCTAACAAGAAAAAAATGTCAACCCCATCAGGAATAGGATGAGGATCTCATCCTGATAGGAGGACAAAAAGAGTGGTCCTTTCAATGGCCCTTTTATATCCCAATGATCTTATCAAGAATAGGAGAAGAACCTCATCCTAACAACAAAAAAAGTCAAACCCATTAGGAATCAGAGGAGGACCTCGTCCTAATAGAAGGACAAGGAGAGAGGCTCCTTCAACGATCCTTTGGTACCCCTATGATCTTATTAGAAATAGAAGGAGAATCTTGTCCTAACAAGAATAAATGTCAATTCCATCAAGAATAGAAAGAGAACCTCATCCTAACTGGGGGACAAGGGGAGAGGCCCTTTCAATGATTCTTTTGTACCCTAATGATCTTGTTAAAAAAAGAAGGAGAACTTCGTCCTCACAAGAAGAAACGCCAACCCCATCAGAAACAAGAGGAGGACCTCGTTCTGACAGGAGGACAAGGAGTGAGGCCCTTTCAATGATCATTTTGTGTCCTAATGATCTTGTTAGGAATAGGAGGAGAACCTTGTCCCAATAAGAAAAAAGCCAATCACATTAGAAATAGAAGGAGAACCTCGTTCTGACAGAGGGACAAGAGGAGAGGCCTTTTCAATGGCTCTTTTGTACTCCAATGATCTTGTTAGGAGTAGGAGAAGAATCTTGTCCTAACAAACAAAAAGCCAACCTCGTCAGGAACAAAAGGAGGACCTCATCCTGACAGAAGGATAAAGGTAGAGGCTCTTTCAATGATCCTTTTGTATCTCGATGATCTTGTTAGGAATAGAAGGAGAACCTTATTCTAATAAAAAAAAAAGCCAACCATGTCGGGAATAATAGGAGACCTCGTTCTAATAGGAGGATAAGGAGAGAGGTCCTTTTAACGATCCTTTTATGCCCCAATGATTTTGTTAAGAATAGGAGGAGAACCTTGTCCTAACAAGAAAAAAGTCCAACCCCATTAGGAACAGAAGGAGGATCTTATCCTAATAGAGGGATAATGAGAGAGATCATTTTAATGGTCTTTCTGTGCCCCATCGATCTTGTTAGGAATAAGAGGAGAACCTCATCCTAATAAGAAAAAAGTCAACCCCATCAAGAATAGGAGGAGGGCCTCATCCTAATAGGCGGACAAGAAAAGAAGCCCTTTTAACGACCCTTTTATGGTCCAATAGCCTTATTAGGATCTGAAGGAGGACATCGTCCTAACAAGAAAAAAGCCAACCCCATCAGGAATAGGAGGAGGACCTCATCCTGACAGGGAATATGGGGAGATGCCCACTCAATGGCTCTTTCATTTCTCGATGCCACTATTAGGAATATGAGAAGAACCTTGTCCTAACAAGGAAAAAGATTAAATATACTAGGAACAGGAGGAGAACGTCGTCCTGACATAAGAAAAGGTCTTTAAATATTCAAGAAGAGAGGATGACTTTGTCTGAGCAAAAGTCATAATCAACTAAAATTGGGATCAAGGGACCTCATCCAGGCACCAAAGATGTGAGGATCCAACTATACAAATCTGAAAAGAATCTATCTGTAGGCCATCATCTACAATCAAAGGGTACATATATCATGGTGAACTACAACTATTATCGAAGGGTAGCTTTGCAATCCCAAACAACAAAAAAGAAGAGAGTGAAAAAAAAAAACTATACAAGCATACGACTAAGATGAGATAATCAAAAAGTAGTGTTTCATTGAAATAAAGGTTCGATACATAGAAAAGTCCATAGGACTAGTTACAAAAAAAAAAAGAAGAGAAGAAGAAGAGCAAAGGAAGAAAGGAGAAAAAGATGCTGAAGTCGTACTTAGAGTCAGACTTCGGGCTACCAGCTCTAGCCATTACAAGGAAGAGTTTCAGGCCTTCTATTTCTTCTTCATGCCTCTTCCTTGCCGCCAAGCTCTACCTCAGCATCCTCTCCCATCTATGCGATTCTTCCTCTATCTCTCTCAATCTCTTTCTAAGAACCATAGATTGGGCCTCTGCATCCTCGACGACATCTTCTTGATAAACCATCTAGATCTTTAGCTACTGCAGCTCAGCTTTTTTCTTTTCATATAACACAGATTAGTCTTCTATGGTCCCTTGTAGGGAGAAGAGTTTGTTCGATTCTCTACTCAAATGGACCTTGGTCCTCTTCGTCAGTAGTTTCTAAAGTCGCATTTCTTCGGCATTCGATTCTCTGAGCTTCTTTCTATAATCATCGATCTCCTCACTCCAGCAAAATTGACAATACTTATAATTCTCTTCAACATCATGCAGTTGTTTCTAAAGATTAAAAAACTTTTTCGACCAGTCCCATCCGATCTCCTCTTGGCTTTGAAACTGAACTATGCTCTATTTCAATCGATTGATCTTCTTGTTCGCTCCACATAGTTCAGTCTTGAGGGAGGAGATCTTAGTGGATAGAACCCAAGCCTTATCACTACTAAGCTTCTTCACCCCTTCTAGCTCTTTAGTCAAGTGATGTTTCTTGTTGATATGGTCCATGGCATCCTTCTTATGGACTTGTCGGAGGTGGCTGATCTCAACATTAACTTCAGTGTAGCTCTTTTTAAATTTTTGATGCTCTCCTTCTATTTTCCCTAACTTTCTTTTAAGTTGATGGACCTCCCTCCTTATGTTTCTTACATGAGCTATTAGGGAAACACCCTAAGATAAAGGGTCGGCTTCGACAGGAGACTGCACTTGAAGCATAAAAACATCACAACATAGATTTCGCAAAAGAAAGCGATACGCTCTCAAAATAAACTTGTCTTCATTAATCAAAATATTTCTCAAGTACATGAAAGAAAATAAATGAAAAGAAAAAATATAAAATAGAAGGTCTCAGACCTCTGGGAGAGCAGTCAAGGAGTTTGATGCAGCATTAGTCGGCCCTAGCTCTTCAACAGCAGGCTCAATAGGGGGGAGATCGGTCATGGCAGCAGAGGGTCTTGCCTCTTCATCAGGGGCTCCTTCGACCAAAAAGCTGAGATCGAGCTCGAGAAATTTATTAGCTATCCTATCCTCGTAGAGCTTGAACACCTTGATGAAGGCTTCTTGGCTGAAGTTGACATTCAAGTCCTTCATCTCATAGGAGACCTTGAACTCCTCTACTGCCTGGGCCTTCACCTTCGAGATCTACCTTGAAATCTGCTCCTTTATTTCGGCAATCTCGACTTCAACCTTCTTCCTCATCTCCTCTTCCAAAGCTAAAGTAGCCTTCAGTGCCACCAATGTTTGTTCTTCCTTCTTAAGCACCTCCTGAAGAACCTCAACCTCAATAGCCTTCTCCTTTGTGAGGCGATCGACTTTGGTGGTTTTCTCCTCTTGGAGGCGGTTGACCTTGGCTTGGTGATCCTCCTGAGCCTTTAGTGCTTTCAACCTCAAGCGATTTACCATTTTGATGTGGGCAAGCAATTGTTGATCCGACTATAAGGAGTAAATTGGTTTAGGCACTTTAGAAAAAAAAAAGATAAGGTGATTACCTCAAGAAAGGCTCCAAGGGAATACCAAGTGTGCTGCTCATAGTCGAAGTCAGCAATCTTGTCTACCACCTCGGATAGGGCAAATTTATCAACCAAATCTCTAATGATGTTCTGGTTGTACAAGGAATTTTCTTTTGAATCTTCGTCACCATCATCGAACTTACTAGGATGAGCTTTGTGTCATACCTTTATGGTGGCCGACTTTTTTTTCTTCTTTCTTTTTTCTCTCCTTTCTACTCCAGCAGGAAGCTTTGAAATTTGAACTTCAGTAGGAGGGCTCGAGGATGTAGGAGGCGCTATGGCCCCATTAGTAGCACCAACCTCCATAGCCCGAACAACCTCAATGCCACTAGCAACCTCGGGAGCAATGGTGGCATCAATGGATGCTACAGGGCTTGGGATATCGACCCTTGCCTTCATTGAAACCTCATCGGATGCCTTCCCTTTCCTCTTATGAGCCTAAAGCTCCTTAGCAATCATTTCGACTATCTTAGCATCCATCTCTGCAATAAGAAAAGGAATACTATCAAAAAATAAATTTTGAGAAGAAAACTTGTAAAATACAGAGATATACCAGTTGGATTGAGAGGACTTAGGCCCATATTGAGCAAAGTCTTGTCCTTCAGAAGTTTGGATAGGAGGGGTGCTCGATAATTTCTAAGCTTGTCAACAGAGTCAAAATTATCCCTTTCCAAGCTTGAAGCTCGGCAAACTGAATTCCTCAGCCATCCCCAAGGAGAAAATCCTAAACTAAGGGATGGATAGAAGATAAAGAAGAACTTCTCCTTCCAGTTATGAATGGAAGAAGAGGCATCTTTAAGCAACCCCTTCTTGCCAATCTAGGGGGATAGATACCACCAATCCTTGGTTGTAGGATAGTGTTTGAAGGTGTAGTAATTATGGAACAAAGAGATAGTCGAGCGAACTTCGATCGAGATACAGAGGAAGAGGAAATCTATGATGAACCTAAAAGAATTTAGGATCATGGAAGCAAGGAAAATGTCTAGAAAATGAAAAAGGACCAAGACAAAAGGAGGAATCGATAGGCAAAGTTCAGCAGGGAGAGCTTCGATGTACAAATAGAAGTGATCCAGGAGAGGAGCATAAGCTCGGTCATTCAGTTCAGGAAGCCTAGTTCGTACTCTAAAGGCTCCCCCTATTGAATCCTAACCAGAGAAAGGTCGTCAAGATGCAAGGAACAGAGAATGGTCTTAGGTATGAAAATAGGATGAGGTGCTGCACCGAGTTTGGCTTCTATCCTAGAGTCAGGATCTCAAGAATTCAGGTTGGCCAAGCTCCCAGAACTGGTAGATTTAGATGCTTTTGAAGACATTTTGAATCAAAGCAAACCCTAAAAAATCCCCAAAGAAATCAAAAGAAAACAAGAGAGAAGAACAAGAAGAAGAAGACAACAAAGTCTCGAAAGGATAAAAAAGCAAAGCCTACTGGGAAAATCCTAGGAGGACCCCAAACAATGATTGAATGTTGCCCAAGGATGGCTACCCAAGAGAAGGGATAAATTGGGTTTCTAAAAATTTGGCCAATTTAAACTCTAATGCTAAATCAAATATGTTCTTCTAATTGAGAGAACTTGAGTGTTTGTGGTGAGCAAGCTAAGTGTAGTAGTGAAATCAAAAAGTAACTAGATTATACAAATTAGTAAAGCAAGAAAAGCAAAGGCACAATCAATATGAAAATAGGATGAGGTGCTGCACCGAGTTTGGCTTCTATCCTAGAGTCAGGATCTCAAGAATTCAGGTTGGCCAAGCTCCCAGAACTGGTAGATTTAGATGCTTTTGAAGACATTTTGAATCAAAGCAAACCCTAAAAAATCCCCAAAGAAATCAAAAGAAAATAAGAGAGAAGAACAAGAAGAAGAAGACAACAAAGTCTCGAAAGGATAAAAAAGCAAAGCCTACTGGGAAAATCCTAGGAGGACCCCAAACAATGATTGAATGTTGCCCAAGGATGGCTACCCAAGAGAAGGGATAAATTGGGTTTCTAAAAATTTGGCCAATTTAAACTCTAATGCTAAATCAAATATGTTCTTCTAATTGAGAGAACTTGAGTGTTTGTGGTGAGCAAGCTAAGTGTAGTAGTGAAATCAAAAAGTAACTAGATTATACAAATTAGTAAAGCAAGAAAAGCAAAGGCACAATCAAATACACAAAGATTTTATAGTGGTTCGGTGGAACCCCGCACCTATCTTCACTCTCCAAGCTCTCCTTGGAAATTTTACTATAATCCTAGATTACAGTGCATTTATTTTAACCCAGGATCATAAACAAATCCAGTTGGTTTTGCTGGGCTCACCAACCACAATCGTACACCGATAGTTTTCTGGATTCGCTATCAAACCAATTATTTTTAACCTAGGTGCACCAACCATAATCTTTACACCATCCAATTATCGGCTTGGACTTGCCTACACCCCAAGTTTCTTTTTTGCAAAGAAACTTGTAAAGAAATAAAAATACAAGTATAAGAATTTAGTACAAAATAGAAAATAAAAGTTAGAACTCTTTGAAGCTTGAAGAAGTTACTATTGGATTGCTTAAATGATGCTTCAACTTCTCTTAAAAAATGCTTGAGAGGATGAGGATGAAGTTGGAGATCATTCTTTATAAAAGCTCTCAATTCTGTGCACTAATTCCTCTTTTTCTCTCTTTCCAATTAGTATTCAATAATCCTCACTCAATCTAATGACTTTTTCTTTTAAATCACTTAATCTTACTTTTCAAATATTTCTCTAGCCTTTTATACTCTTTGTGATGGCTTAAGGATCGGTTCTAGCCATTGGAAGTCTTAAAATAGCCATTAGAATGGAGAAATGATCGTTTCAAAAAGCTGCAAAAAACTAACCATTATGATCACTAGGTCAGCTCAGTTTTTGACTAGGTCGGCTTAATCCTAATTGGGTCAGCTCAGTTTATAGCTGGATCGGTTCAGTCCCCTGGTTTTTGAAAAATAGGCTTTCTGCACTTTCTGTCTTTCGCTTTTACTGAGATAAGTTTGGCTCAGTCTCCGACTGGGTCGGCCCAGTTTGCGTGCCATGCATGCTAAAATCTATTTGTGATCCTTTCTTCTCTAAATTTCTTTGTTGGCTAGACTTATCCTTTTTATCTTGATTTAATTTTCATTTTGATCTCTTGAAAGATGTATCGATTCTAGAATTTCTTCTTTAAAATCTTGAGTGATCAATCTTCATTTGGATGAGTGGAAATATTTGAAGTTTGTGAGCTCTTGAAATTTATAACTACACATCCTCACAAACATCATTAGTATTTTAATAATTTATACTCAAATACTTTTGTTATCATCAAAATCAAACTATAGTCAACAATCTTCCCATTTTTTATGATGACAAAACTTTGAGTATATGCATAAAAATATAATTTAATGTGTTTCAATAAATTGGCTAGTATAAGTCATGATGTAATAATATACATAAACATAAATGCACACACACTTCATGAAAGCTCCAATAAAGATTTCATATAATTTATATACTGATATCAAAATAATATTTCAATCTAAATCAATGAGTATTAAGGTTTCAAGCATGAAATACATTGAGTTTTTTAAGTATTAATTCTTTAAGCATATACTCAATATACTTCTCCCCCTTTTTGATAACATCAAAAAGTTCATGGAAAAGAATAGGAAAAAAATCATCAAAATCAACATCAACATAATAAATTGGGAGATATATCAAATTCATAAATTCAAATAAAAAAAAATCATCTTCCTTTTTGAATGAATATTTCTTTCTTTTCAAAAATTAGCTTAAGTTCAAATATTATAGACTCACTCTCTTTTTAAATAAATATGATCTTTTGATCAGATTTTTAAATATATGCTGTTAAGCTTTAAGAGGAATAGAGTTTTTCAAAAGATTTGATCATGAAATTAAGCATAACGTATATTTTATAATTCAATCTTTTTTAAAAAAAATTTTAGTCAGTTAAGCTCGAAAAAGGTATGTATCGAAGATGTATCGAGCAAAGAAAAATAAATAATATCAAAACAAAAGATAGTCATAATTTCAAATTCATTACTTTGAGTAAATATTATTTCAAAATAAATAATTCAAAAAGTTTTTGCAATACACATAAAAAATTTAGGATCAAATTTGAATTTTTAAATAAATTTTAAAATTGAGGTTAGAAATTTATTTTTTTGAAAGAATATGCAAAAAATTTAATTTAGTCCTAATAATTTGCCAAAAATGATTATACAAATCAAGTTTAAAGGTAGGCACATGAAAAGTTTAGTATTACATTTACCAATGAGCTTCAAAATTATAAAAATATATCAAAATCAATTTGTTTGGAGTAAGAATATATCTCAAACTCATTTTTCACTCCAAAGAGTTCCCAAAAATGATTTGATAAACAAAAGCATACATATCAAATTGAATAAATACCTGAAAGCTCAATTTAAGAAGACCATAAAGAAGTTTATTAAGAATTTAAGTTCATATTTAATTTTTCTAGATTAAAATTAATTAAAATTTTTAATCAAATCAAATTAAAAAATATCTCTCCCCCTGCTTTTGATATTTATAGTTAGATTAATTTACTTTTCAACTTTCTACCCCTCTTTATTTCAAATCAAGCACATTTAATATAAATTTAACTACTAAATTTAGATTTTCTAAATTTGAAAGATATTTTTAATTTCAAAGCTCTTTTCAAATAATTGATCATTTCTTCTTTAATAATTTCTCCTCCTTACTTTAGTAAATAATATTATTTTAAAATTAAATAAAATTTAAAAGTATAAGCATCAATTGAGTGAAATAAGCATTAATCAAATGAAACATTAACTCAATTAAGTTTAGAAAAAAAAATGTATGAGATTCTTTGAATTTGTCTCAAGAGATATCATTTCAAAATGTATCGAAGTAATGTATGGTTTCGAGTAAAGTATACTTGAGAAGAAGATAGTTTTATATCCATTATTTTTTTGAAAATAAATAAGTGAAGCAAAGTATTTTTTAGATATCAATTAATTATAAGATGGTATAATCAACCTAAGTAATATATGAATGGGCAAATCAACAGTCATATAAATCCTCAAAACAAAGATGGACAAATCAAGCAATATAAGTGACTTCATTTTAAAGTTCAATAATAATTTTTTTTTTTAAATGAGTACTCAAACAACATGAATATTCAAATATGTAAAATGATTTCTCTTGAAAGATTGTAGCTCCTAACCAATGAGGATATCACTTGAAGATCTAAGAGGAGCAATTTCTCTTATTATCATTAAATATAACTCAACCAGAATTTTCAATCGAAATAAGATTAAGTTTAGAAAATATCTCTTCCTCATTTTGAATTTAAAATTAACTTGGTCGATAAAATACAATTTCAATAGTGCATTTTTCTTTTTCTCAAGCCTATAGATTTTAAAAAAAATACTTCTCAAATTTAGTTAAGGATCAAAAAGATTTTTAGAAATCATCAAGTAAAGTATCAATTAAATTTATAAATCTATAAAGACATATTCAAGAGCACTTTTCAACTTAAAAATAGCTCTTGAATTTAGATCACATAAGATCTTTTCATCCTTCTTACATGGACCAATTCATAGAAAAATATCATTAAAATCAATCAAATTGTATCAAATTTAGAAATTATAGTGGGATGTACCAAATATTTTGCAATGGTTGTGTATCAAAGAGTATCAAGATTAGATTTATGGCACACTTCATTATTCTCAAATGCATGAATGCAAAGCATTTTCTCAAATACAATTAGACATAAGTATTTCAAAAATTCATCTCTTCTTTTCAAATTTATGTATCTACTTTTCAAAACTCATCTTATTATTCTCAAATTTAAATCAAAGTATTTTTAAGCGTAGAGTATTTAAGAATTCAATATCGAGATAAGTCATTATATGAAATTCAAATCATCATCTTCTCAAAAAAAATATCACTCATTTAAGTCCAAAGAGACATGAAATTTTTAATTTTATCTCAAATTACTTTAAGAATATAGCAGTGTTAGTCAAGTTTTAAGACTAAAGGATTAATTCCATTTTCTCCAAAAGATTGAGATAGTAATTTACAAGACAAAAACAAGAATACCAAGCAATAAAAATTATTCTACAAAAATTATTTACCAAAATATTCAGTCATGCAAAGTTCATCAATAAATTATCTTTTAAAAGTTACTAAAGATTTTCAAAAATGAGTTAATAAAGTAAGTTCACTAAGATAAGTAAAGAATAGATAATCATTGATAATTTTATAGTACAACTAACTTGATTTTAGTATTCCAATAACGTTTTCTTCCCTTAATTTTCATTGTAAATGCTAGAAAATTAGTTTTTTTTTTTATGTTTGTCCCCCTTTTTCTTTCAAATTGTACATATTTAAGCTTAACACTTCTCTCCCCCTTTATTTTACATATTGAGATATTTTCAGTCAAATAGCCTTTTAAGAGCAAAAGTTTTACTTTCTCCCCCTATTTTTTATAGCCAATGCCATAAATTGAGTTGTTTTGAAATTTTCTTTTTAAGTTGTCAATAAATGACCATGATATGTATATAAGTAAATATAAAAAATGATCAAATTAATTGAAGGTAGAAAGAAAATTGATGCTGAACATA
This sequence comes from Cocos nucifera, assembly GCA_006176705.1. Taxonomy (NCBI): domain Eukaryota; kingdom Viridiplantae; phylum Streptophyta; class Magnoliopsida; order Arecales; family Arecaceae; genus Cocos; species Cocos nucifera. Next base: position 74,967 of record QRFJ01002072.1, on the reverse strand, counting down.
AGAGTTTGATATTCATTGATTTCATAAAGGATGTTTTCAAAAGGATGTCTACAAGAATGACAAATATCAAGATGATCAAAATGTATGACATTTATAACTAATAAAAATGGATTACTAGGGAATATTAAAGTTTTAAAAAAATAAATCCTAGCATCCTAAAAGAGTAGGTCGGTATATCTTTAAGAAGAAAGTTCAAGTTGACTGGATAGAGAGGGTAGTCTAGTATTTCTAAATAACTGGCCTTAGTCATGCATAAACTCTCTCGCTAAAGTGAAAGCTTGAATCAATCACATTGACTCCTTTTTGATCGATGATTGTGCCTCCATCAGATCTCATCTTATTTGCTATGCATGTGAAGTAAATTTTTCAAATTTTTGCACAAACAAAAAGAATGATTTTAATGAAAATCCTATCAATAAATGCATTTTCTCATCCAATATACTAAATAATCAATCTGAGCTCTTTAGATGATTGATCTATGGAGGTAGAGCTACTTTTGTCTAAACTACTGGATCCCTGACATCTATTATAGCATGAGTATAGGTATGCAATGTGAAATCTTCTAGAGAATATGATGTACGATTAATATGAAGAAGATCCTATTGATCATAGTAGTCGCATTTTTATACTCAGCTGATTGGCATTGATATCCTCAATTCCCTCGATGTCATCTCAAACTAACATAATGTTTAAATATATCACCACTTGAGACAATCCAAGGTTCTCCTAGCATGCATCCAATATTATCAACATTCATCTCAATCTGCATGTCATTTACTTTAAAAGTTAGACTTTCAACTCTCTTTTTTATGTAACCATAAAATTCTCTCGCTGATCCAAGGTAGGTGGGCAAATTCAAGAAGCAAATAAATTTTCAGCCCATTAATAAATATCCTTAGTGTCCAAGCTAATCTTATATCATCCAATATAATATGGACACTTCAAAATTCTGAGTCTAAATTTTCAACCCTAAACATTATGTTTCCAAAGAATTCTTGAACTGAGTTCAGATAGATCAAAAGAACATGAAATTTCTTAGCCCAATCTCTTAATTTTCTATATAATTAAAATTCTTTCTTGCTCTATAAATTCAAGGATTATTTTGAAGCTTGGTCCTTCTTTCTTGTATGGGATAATGATTTGAAAAAGCTCTAAATTTTTAAATTTCTATATGAAACTTTCTCTTCCTTTGTGCCAATTACTTTCGAGGTGCCATTGGAGAACAAGAACCACAAGGATAGGATAGAAATGAAAAAAAAGATCCAATTTTGATGGGAGTGAGGTTTGAAAGCAATTATGGCTCGAGAAATATGAAAATAGAATGATAAAGCCTCGAAATATTTTAAATTAAGAAATCCATCTCAGACATAGGGGTCGATTCCTTGCTGAATAGTTTTTCTTCAAGAAACTATGAGTCGACTTCTTAATGCAGAAAATAGTTTAAGGAGTTTTGATTCAAAGTGAATATAGTCAAATTGAATTAGAATATCAATAGTAAATCAATTCAATGATTAAGAATAATATTTAATTTAAAATTTATAAATCAATTTGGAGAATTAAAAATTAATCAATTAGGGATAAAATAATTCATCAATTCAAATGAGATCAACTCAAGAGGACACTAGATAATAACTATATAAATTTTGGTGCAACTAAGAAATTTTGCAAATCCTTAAGGGTCAAGCTAAGATGCTATGCAAATCAACAACATCAAGCATACAATCTTTTATGACTAAATATCTTATCTTGATATTCTTAGTTCATGCAAATTATTTTTTTTATAAATTTTGAGAGTTATATATCTTATGAAAATGTCAAAATTTAATTTGTAAGATTTGCGCATAAATGATTTCTTATAAAATCAAGCTTATTCTCAATTTATGTTTATCGATTAAGCATAATATGGAGAACTAAGAGAACTGGCTGAACTAAAAAGAATTATGCTCACAAGGCATTTTACAATGCATAGTATGAAAAGCATAGTGATCAATACATTCAAGCATTAGAGCAAAATCATTGCAAATCAAGTCATTCAAATTGTAGAGTGTGATCATTATAAGCATAAATAAATCATCAAAATCAATCATTTAACCTAAGTAAATTCAACAATCAAGATGGAATGATGCGAGAGTAAGTTTAGCCTTTTCAAACATCATCACCCATCCATCCAAAGTATCCATTTTTAAGAATTGACTCTTTTCATGCCCTTGGATGCTTGGCATACCTGCAAAAATCATTTTCTAATTTTTGATACCCAAGCCATTTTGGATCTATTGGGGTTAGAGCATATGGTTCCTTTTGGAATCTAAATTTGTTTAACTAAAGTATAACCAATTTTCTTAATATTACATTAAAAAATTTTATGGCCTATTTTGTTACATTTAAGACATAAATAAATTATTTTCAAATGAAGCTCTGCTAAACATGTTTTTGATAAATTTCTATTTTTTTAAAGGATGATACCTAATTCCAGCTTTATTGAAAATAACCTTTTGATTATCTAAAATTATTTGAAGCTTTTGAGATTCAATTATAAATTTTTCAAGCATGGGCATCAAGTTTTCAATCTCTTTTCTCAAATTTTCATTTTCGTCAATAAGAGATTTTTTTTGTTCTAACATTTTTTCTTTCTCTTCAATATAAAATTTTGATTTTTTAAATTCCTCTTTCAACTTAATATTTTCTTCAACTAAAGATTTTTCATATTAAAAAAGTACGTTCTTTTCTTTAGCCAAAGAATTTATTTCTTTCAAAAAATCTTCTTTTTCACTCAAAAGATTATCCTTTTCATCATCTAAAAAAATATTTGATCTTTTAAGCCCTTTATTTTTCAGCCTTAAATTTTTGTATTCATTCATTAAATCATTAAAGAATTCATTTAATTTATCAAATGTAAATTGGGAAGAGTTTTCTAAATTTACCTCATCTTCATTGGTTCTGAGGTAAAGATTTGTAGCACTTTCTTCCTCCTTTTCATTTCTCATTTCTTTACTTTGCTCTCCCTTAATTAATGCTTTCTTTTTCTTTTGTTTCATCTTCTTCTTCTTCTTTTCATCCTCATGAGCCATGAGGCATAGGTTGGGGTGAGCTTCCTTAACTTTTTAAGAGCTTGATTTTTCTTCTTGATTTGCTCTTCCATAAATTCTTTCCAATTTCTCCCATACATGTTCTATTGAAAAACATGAAGAAATTACATTAAATACATTTAAGTCTAAGGAGCAATAAAGAATGTTCAAGGCCTTAGCATTTAGATGAATTGATTCTTTATCAATAAATGATGTGTTTTGTGTGTGAGGGCCTTGGCAATAATCTTCCATAGATTATAGTCATGTGCTTGAATGAAAATTTTTATCCTAGCTTTTTAATAAGTATAATTTGAATCATTAAACAATGAGGGTCGATCAACGGAATGGCCTTCACTAAGTAAAGAATCCATTTGGGTTGCATAGATCTTTAGCTCTTGATAGTTAGGTCAATAACTAATAACAGAGCATCTGCTCTGATACCACTTGTTGCCCAAGGATGGCTACCCAAGAGAGGGGTTGAATTGGATTTCTAAAAATTTGGCCAATTTAAACTCTAATGCTAAATCAAATATGTACTTCTAATTGAGAGAACTTGAGTGTTTGTGGTGAGCAAGCTAAGTGTAGCAGCAAAATCAAAAAGCAACTAGATTATGCAAATTAGTAAAGCAAGAAAAGTAAAGGCATAATTAAATACACAAGGAGTTTATAGTAGTTCGGTGCAATCCTGCACCTACATTCACTCTCCAAGTTCTCCTTGGAAATTTCATTATAATCCTAGATTACAATGCATTTGTTTTATCCTGGGATCACAAACAAATCTAGTTGGTTTTGTCGAGCTCACCAACCATAATCCTACATCAATAGTTTTTTGGGTACACTATCAACCTAGTTGATTTTAACCTAGGAGCATCAACCATAATCTTTACACTATCCAACTACCCGCTTGGACTTGCCTACACCCCAAGTTTCTTTCTCCCAAAGAAACTTGTAAAGAAATGAAAATACAAGTATAAGAATTCAGCACAAAATAGAAAATAAAAGTTAGAACTCTTTGAAGCTTGAAGAAGTTGCTGTTGGATTATTCAAATGATGCTTCAACTTCTCCTGAGAAATGCTTGAGAGGATGAGGATGAAGTTGGAGATGATTTCTCTTTAAAAGCTTCTAATTTTGTGCACTAATTCCTCTCTTTTCTCTCTTTCCAATTGGTATTAAATAATCCTCACTCAATCTAATAATTTTTTCTTTTAAATCACTTAATCTTACTTTCTAAATATTTTTCTATCCTTTTATACTCTTTGTGATGGCTTAAGGATCAGTTCTAGCCATTGGAAGCCTTGAAATAGTCATTGGAATGAAGAAATGATTATTTGAAAAAGCTGCAGAAAACTAGCCATTACGATCACTAGGTCGGCTCAATTTTTGACTGGGTCGGCTTAATTTATAGCTGGGTCGACTTAGTTTTCTGATTCTTGAAAAATTAATTTTTTGCACTTTCTATTTTTTTGCTTCCACTGAGACTAGGTCGGCTCAGTCTCAGATTGGGTCATCCCAATTTGCGTGCCATGCATGCCAAAGATCGTTTATGATCCTTTTTTCTCTAAATTTTTTTGTAGGCTAGACTTATCCTTTTTATCTTGATTTAATCTTCATTTTGATCTCTTGAAAGATGTATCCATTCTAGAATTTCTTCTCTAAAATCTTGAGTGATGAATCTTCATTTGGATGAGTGGAAACATTTGATGTTTATGAGCTCTTGAAATTTATAACTACACATCCTCACAAACATCATTAGTATTTTAATAATTTATACTCAAATATTTTTGTTATCATCAAAATCAAACTAAGGTCAACACTAAAAAGTAGAGAAGCAAAGAGAAAATAGATGAGGAACTAACCTAAAGTAGATGAAGAGCATGGGAAGACGATCAGAAGGATGAGAAATAGTCGAGAAAGACAATAATGGCCAAGGATCATAGCAGACTGTTCAGAGAAGACAAGGAAGCAAGGAGCAAGAGGGAGAAGGTACTAGTGGAAATGAGAAGTCAGAGGAGGAAGGAGGAGTTTAAATCATAGGGAAGAAGCTCGAAGTGGTTATGATTGCAGATCATCCTCCATCAATTTTGACCCACCATGTGTCACATTTATCGTGCCCATTTTTGATGCCTGATAGGGCATTTATCGCACCGTACATGAAGCTCTACACCAAACGAGTTTTCAAAGGAATGTCTTTTTGGATCTTTCATGCATTAAGAAACTTCAATTCCAATTCAAAAAAGCCAAGATGTTTTACTTCTCGATAAGCGAGAAACTGGCAGAGGACTTCAGCTATTGTGATTTTCGTACTCCATTCATCAAGAATCCAAACTCGGGAGTTAGGAAAAAGTATTGGGGGTATAATAACCCCTACTGAAGTCTAGATGACCTTCACCATGCGGACGCCAAACTACCTCTTCAAAACATAGATGATTTTCATCTAAACACTGCGTAGCCTGTTGATAGCATGATGAACATCGACTAGCTGAACTCCTTTTAATCACCTATCAGACTCCTTCCACCAAACTCCTTCTAGTCAGTCTCCATCTGATAGAATTCCATTCAATCACCTAGCATATCCCATTCGGTCGAGCTCCTTATAGACAAACTCTTCCAGTCGCGCTTCTTCTAGCAGTGCTCCTTCCAGTCGAACTCCTTCTAGCCAAATTTCTTCAGTCGCGCTCCTTCCAGTCGAACTCCTTCTAGCCGAATTTCTTCAGTCGCGCTCCTTCCAGTCGGACCCCTTCTAGATGAACTCCTCAAGTTGCACTACTCCCAGTAGCGCTCCTTATAGGCACACTCCTTTTGAATGCACTCTTTTTAGTCATGCTTCCTTCCATTCGAATACCTTTCAAGATGAGCTTCTTCCAACCAGTCATGGACCTACTTAGTCTATGTTACGCCTATCAGCTAGAGCCATCTAGAAGGACCTCATTAAATCACTGATTCATGATAACTACTTCATGAAGGATGGAGCACAGTACTTCAGATCTCAATTTAGGAGACACCTACCTGCACATGACCCAGGAGGCTTCTGAACTCCTTAAAACCACTAGGCATTGCCCCCAATAGACCTTGGCTAGTTACAAGTTTACTATATATACTGAAGTCTGCAACCAACGTTTGAACTCTAGCAAATGGATCTCAACCACCTGCAAGTTGCGACAAATGATAACTCATCCTCCATAACAAACTCCATGTGACCTAAGTGGCCCACTACTAGATAGTTATGACTGTCACCATCAGTTTGTTACATGCTTCGTCTATAAAAGAAATCCTTTAGATACATTTTTCTCTAAGCTATCTTTCCCTCCCCATTACTCTACTTCTCTATTTCTTGAGTACTTCATTTTGGTTGGCTAAAGAACTGACCTGAGCATCAGAGGATCCTGTCGGAGCCATCCAACTTCGGTTAGGACTTTATTTTGCAAGTTCCAATGGTGGCTTCGTCTTCCTAACTTCAACTACCTCCAGTGTCCTCACAAATCTTATCTCTATCTTAATTATGCTGAACACTCCATTCTTATTGGTCAGAAAACTAACTTAAGCATCGAAGGATCCTGCCGGAGCCATCCATCTCCAATTTAGACTTTTTTTTGCAGATCCCACCGGCGGCCTCATCTCTACCCACTCCAGTGACTTTGGCATCAGAACTGTTTTCTGCACCAACAAAAAATATTTTGTTTATTGTTGATTTAATGCATAATTTTTTTAGTATAGGTCAATTATGTGACAAAAGATTTGATATTTCATTTAAATCATTGCATTGCATTGTGACTGGTTCCGCTAATAATGGTATCAAATTTATAGGAAAGAGATATGAAAATATTTATTTGATCAATCGTGATAATCTTTGCATGGATACTATGAAATGTCTAATTGCTATGAATACCAAAGTTAATGAAACAAGCTGGATTTGGCATAGTAGACTAGGCCATACAAGCATGGACTCTATTGCTAAATTAATTTGAAATGATTTGGTTAGAGGTTACCAAAAATTGATTTTGAATGGAATAAGATTTGCAATTCATCTTAACTAGATAAAGAAACAAGATCTTTATTTAAACCTAAATATGTTGTTTCAACTACTAGGCCATTAGAACTTTTGCATATGAATTTGTTTGGGCCAATCAAGACTAATGATCTTGGTGCTAAACAATTTGATTTTGATTATTGATGATTTTTCTTGATATATTTGGATTTTATTTCTTGCATATAAAGATGAAGCCTTTGAAATGTTTGCAAAATTATTTTAAAAAAATCACAAGTAAAAGGGATTGTAATGTTTTGAAAATTAGAACTGATCATGATACTATTAAGAAAAATATCTCAAGATTTAATCCATAATAAGCCTAGAATGAGGTTCAGGATGACGAACATAGTCCAACGAGACCAAGAACAATCCAAATGGAGTCCAGACGAAGAAGTTACCTGCAAAATAAGGATAAGGTAAAGCAGCATGACCCTTAGAATCGTTTGTGGCTAGCAACGCATAGCGGCACAAGGCTAGCCACATGTTGGGTTGGCCTAGGCATGTCAGGATGCTCAGGCCATGCAGGAGTAGGCCATGTAAGTGCCAGCCCACGTGGTCCATTACGGACCGCTAGTGCGTAGAAGCCTGCAAGGTTTGGAAATTGGTTTCCTAGACCATTTTACACTACCCACAGCATTGTTCCATCGATCGATCACAATCTGATGGCTTAGAGTGGAGTCAACATGATCAGATCACTGGGACTTGATCTGAGCTGATTTGGGAGTGTTTTTACATGATCTTATGGCTAGGAGAGCTCGCGACTATGATCAAATGGATGAAGAGCAATCCAGACTTGATTAGGACCTATGTGTGCAATCCAACACCCCAGGAGGGAGCTAATCATGATCAGATGGTCTAGAATCGATCTTGGGTATATTTGGAACTAGATTTCCTTCTCAAATACTATTTTGAGTTTTGGAGTCTATATAACTCCGATTGATGAACCATTTATTGCATTAGGAAGCTGGTGATATTTCGGAGGTGTTGAGAGACTTCTTAAGAGATTTCAAAGATCTTTCATAAGTATTTTGGAGCTTCTTATTGAGAGACTCTTGTACAAGGATTGAGTGGTAAGTTTATCTTGTATTTGTTGATTTTTTATCTCTTATAGTGAAATTTGCATGCCCTATGAAGATAGATATTGGTCTAATCAATGTACTTAATAATGTATTCTCTCTTATCTTTTATTCTTCTTTCTTTCTTTTACAGTATCCATAAGTGATCGAATGCAATGCAAGTGGTATCAAGCAGGTCCTAAGGTGGTGGTGTCCTAGATAGACTCTGCAATAATTAGTGTTGGAGTGAGTTGATATCCTAATAATTGGTGTTAGAGCTAAATGATACTAGTGCATGTGATTGCTCAGATTATGATGGTATTGATTGAGATCCAAGAAAATAGAGAAGATAAGCACAATCAAAATAGAGATCAACCAGTATGATGGGAAGAGTAATTTCTCCTTTTGGCAAGTGAGGGTGAAGGACGTGCTCATCCAATAAAGATTGATCAATACTTTCTTGAATGAAAAGAAGCTAGACACCATAGACGAGAGGACCTAGGAGCGGCTATAGATACAGATGGTGAGTACCATCTGCATGTACGTGGTAGATGAGGTAGTGATCTATGTACTTGGTGAGACTTTTCTGATGGTGCTATGATCAAAACTCAAGGAGTTGTACATGAAAAAGTCCCACACCAACATCCTCTTCCTTTAGAGGTAGTTTTATCAACTATGGATGACTGAGGGATAGAGCGTGCAGGAGCATCTCAGCTACTTTTAGAAGATTCTCACCGATCTTCTCGGTATAGATAAAAAGATTAAGAAGAAGACCAGGGCGTTGGTCTTGCTAGCATCGCTTCTCCTTCATATGAGTCCTTGATGACTACACTTCTAGTGGAAAAGAGCACCATCAAGATGGATAAGGTCACTACCGTAATTCTTTAGAATGAGGTTCTCATGAGAGAGAACCTAGCTTCGAGCTCAGATGGCAGAAGCTTAGCTTTGATAGTTTTTGGAGAAGCAGGTGGCAGTAGATGGAGTGATAGAGGATCGTGAGGTAGGCAGTCCAAGTCCAAGATGAGGGACCAGAGTAAGATCAGATGCTACCAATGTGATGAGTTTAGGCATTATGTTAGAGATTGCCCATAGCTCAGGGATTGTACAAAGACTACTATAGTGACAGTCAGTAGCAAGTCCAAGGATGATGTCCTAGAGATATCTAACAAGATATCCACTTCTTTTAAATAGTAGATTTTAGATTCTACATGTACATATTATGTTTGTTGTAGAGATCTAGGAGCAGTTTGACTTCTTAGAGAGTAGTGAGGGCACTATTTATCTATCATATGGATCGAGCTGTGTGATCAAAGGCATCGGGATGGTCAGTTGGAGGACACATGATGTATGAGCTCAGGTATGGTGCTCTCAAGCCTTGGAAGTAGGTGGAAAGAAAGCAAGAAGCAAATGAAATCAACCGTCGAAAAGCTTTAGTGAACGCTTCAAAAGGATTGGCTTGGATCCTATTAAAAGAGCCAGCTCGAGCTACAGAAGAGCTAGCCCGAGCTAAAGATGAGCAAGCTCGAATTCTGAGAGAGATGGCTCGAGTAGAAGTCCAGAAAGTATATCAGGTTGATATGCTGAAAGAACTAGCTCAGTTCTTGTCAGAGCCAGCTCGAGTGAAAGTCGAGCTGGCTCGAACCCTAAGAGAGCTAGCTCGAGTAGTAGAATAGAGAGTGATGATTCGAGCTCTCACAAAAGACATCATCGTCGAGCCAACCCAACTGCTGATCGAACCAGCTCGAGTAGTGAATAGAGTAGAACATAGTTTCTATTCTGACCTGGGATTGGGTTTAATCTTAAGAACTTAGGGCCTTGGTTTGTAAGGTCTTAAGGAGGCTAACCTATGGATTGGACTAAGATTTGTCCAATGGATGTGTGCATGAGAGACATGGGTGTACATGGCCTTAGGGAGTGCATCACATTAGGTTAGCTAGGAGAGTATTTTAGGTTGGATCTTATTTGACTAGGTATATATACTCTGTACTAAGTTTTGTAAACTAAGCATGAAATCAATGCAAGCCTTTTCTCCCTGAAATCTCTCTTCCTCTCTTGTTCTACCTCCTTTTTCCATGCCATAAAGTTTGCTAGGATTTCAATAGAAAGGCCATCCCTTTTCTTAGATTCTTGTTGTTGTTTTTGCAAGCATCAAGCGCAAGGATTATTTCCAACAGATTGGTATCAGAACAGCCATCTAGAACAATAATTAGTATCAGAGCTTGGTTGTTAGATCTAGTAGAGAAAAGGTCAAAGCTTTGCTTGGTGTTGTGGTAAGGTGTTGAATAGATTTCTTTGAACACTGTTTATTCTCTTTTATATTTAGATATTGAAATCTAGTTCAGATGGCATCGAGTACCATCAAGATGGAATTTTAATGGTTTGATGGCAAGGATAACTTCAGCCTTTGGTAGCAAAGGATGAAGGATCTGCTGGTGCAGAATAAAATCTTCAAGGTCTTGACTCGTGATAGATCGAAAAAGATTTCTATTCATGAGTGGGAGGAACTTGAAGAGATAGCCTTCAATATGATTCGTATGTGCCTCAGTGATGAAGTTCTACTAGAGATTAACATGGAAACCACATCGAAGGTACTTTGGCAGAAATTGGAGAACACATATATGTGCATGAACATGACAAACAAGCGATGGTTGAAGAAGCAACTGTACAGTTTGCGGATGCCTGAAGGAGGAGACCTAGTTTTCCACATCCAAAGATTCAATCAAGTTTGCTCGAATGTTATGAGCCTTGATGTGAAGATTGGTGAGGAGGATAGAGCTCTACTGTTGTTGTGTTCGCTACCAGTAGTATATGATAGTCTCATTACTACTCTAGTATATGGAAAGGAGATATTAAACTTTGAGGAGGTGGTTGGAGTTCTCAGATCCAACAAGCAGCGAAAGAGGCTAGTTAGAGAAAACCCTAATTCAGAGATGCTTTCTATGAATGAGAGGCAAGAAAGGCCTAAGAAGAGAACCAGAGATAAATCTAAGGGCAGATCAAAGTCTTGAGAAAATCAGAAGGCTTGATAATGTTACAAATGTCATCAACCTAGTCATATTAGAAGAAATTGCCCACTTTTGAAGAATAAAAAGGGGAAGGGCATTTCTACTAGTGGATCGATCAATGGGAGTGGTGCTTTATCATCTAAAGTTAGTGAAGAAGATATACTGATAGTATCAGATAAAGTAACAAAGTTGGATAACCACTGGATTTAGCATGTTCCCACCATTACACTACACATCGGGAGTGGTTCTCATCTTATGAAAGATCTGATGGAGGGAGTGTAAGTCTTGGAGATGATCACCCATGTAAAGTTGCTGGTATTAGTATAGTAAGAGTGAGGATATATGATGGAGTCATACGGACACTCACCAATGTGAAGCATATGCCAGAACTGAAGAAGAACCTAATATCCCTGGGTTATTTGAAAGGACAGGGATATGCTTTCAATTGTCAGCCAAAAGTGAGGTGTTTGGAATTTTTCAATGGTTTGCATTGTGGTGATGAAGGGAGAGAAGACTAAGCAATTAACCTATACAGGATCGGAGGCCTCAGTAATTAAAAATAGTATTGGAGTGTCTTTAGCAAGCACTAGAGGAGCAACAGCCTACAAGCTATAGCACTATCATATGGGTCACTTGAGTGATAGGAGGCTCATAGAGTTGAGTAGGAGAGGTCTGATTCTAGCAGTCAGAAAGGAAGGAGATGACTTATATGAGCCTTGTATCTATGAAAAATAATACAGAGTTTATATTTTGCAGTAGTACTAAGTGAGTAGTTAATACTATTTTGGAGCTTGTTCACTCAAAGACGTATGGGGACCGACACTTTACATCTTGGTAGAGCGAGATATTTGTCACCCTCTATAATATAGATGTTTTCTTCAAAAAGTATGGGTCTTATCTTGTATGTGAGGAGTAAAAATTAGATATTTTGCTTGATTTAAAATTAGGAAGAGGCTAGGTGGAGAAGGAGATTAGGCGCAGTCGTGAAGATTTTGAGGTCTGATAATGGAGGAAAATACACTCAACCTAGCAATTTAGGATACTTTAGGAAATTAAATAAAATATTCCGCATGTACATAGTGAAGATGACCCCTCAATAGAACGGATGTCGTGTAGAGGATGAATTCGAACACTTACAGAGGAAGAGACCAGAAGCTTAGGCTGTAGGCATCACTGTCCAAATCATTTTGAGGATTGATGCCTCTATTTATTCATGTTTTTTTGTTACAAATCTCTCTCCATAGAAAATTGAACGGAGGACTTCTAGAGGCTATCTGAAGTGGGGAAGAAGATGGAGTTTGGCCACACTTAAAGGTGTTCGGTTGTCCTGCCATATGCTTTGATAGAAGAAGTCGATAGAAGCAAGTGGATCCAAAGTTCATTAGAATTGATATGTCATCAGATTTTCATTTGAGGTGTGAAGGGGTTTCATTGCTTATGGGAATTCACATTCTCAGAGTGTGGTCATTTGATATGGAATATGATTATTTGACAAAAAAGCATTCGTATTGAATCGAAAAGTTGTAGATTGGGGTTGTGAATACAACACCAAGATAGCATTGGAACTTCTCGAAGATATAGTGTGATTTGCCCTCAACATTCAACCTTGCAGGTCATGCTCAGTTTGGAGGTGGAGTGTAGGAGCATTTGTTATACACCTATTGGGGACCAGCATGAGAGAGCGATCTAATCTTTAGGAGGAAGTGTCAGGATAGTCCACGACTTATTGAGGATACATGCAAGGAGAGTATCACTGCGATATGGCATTAATGAGAATATTTTCTATGCTCTCATCACTGCCAATGGAGATCCAAAGAGCTTTGAGGAGGCCATGGAGAATTTGGATCGAGAGTCATGGATGTAGGCCACGATGGAGGAGATGGAGTCTCTCAAAAAAAATTAGATATGGCAGCTAGTGGATCTACCAGATGATGCTCGACCCATTTGCTCCAAATTAGTTTTCACCAGAAAAGAGGCACCTTCAGAGCAAGGTGGAGTGAGGTACAAGACTAGACTGGTAGCCAAAGGTTACTCACAAAGAGAAGGGATTGATTACTTAGAAGTCTTCTCTCCGGTTATCAGACATACATCCATCAAGATGCTGTTGAGCATAGTTGCTGCTCATGACTTGGAGCTGGAGCAAATGGACGTTAAGATAGCATTGCTCCATGAGAATTTGAAGGAGAACATATACATGGAGTAGCCATAGGGCTTCAAGGAGCTTGGGTCAGAGAGAGAAATCTATTTACTAAAGAAATTGCTGTACGGATTGAAGCAGTCTTCTAGATAGTAGTATAAGCAGTTTGAGACTTATGTGAGAAGTATTGGACTATCCAGGTGCGATCATGACCCGCATGTATATGTGAGATCACTGAAAGATGGATCTTGGTTATACTTACTCTTGTATGTAGATGACATGCTAATAGTTTTAAATAAACATATAAATACCTAGATCTAAGATCTATTACATGATCAAGGCATGATATTAAATCAGAAATTAAAATCAAATAAGAAAGTAAAAGGTTGATCAAATCAACTTAGATCTACACTACATCAAATGCAGGTATGAAGTTTATATACATATCTATTACCTGAGAAAGTTAGACATTCTAAATTGCTGATCCAAGCTTGAGGATGATGTCATGAGCTACACATGCGATCGATTTCTAAGAGTCATCCACACGAGCCTACGATCTCTGATCTGAAGTCTCATGTAGGAAATCAGCACAGCATGCTAGTACTGTGCTGATGCTTATTCGACAATCGATCCGATGCTCTCTTCTTTAAAATTTGGACTCTCCAAAATATGAGAAGGAAGATGATAGTTTACTGATATGAGACTCTCTTAGAAAAACTCAAAAAAAAGGAGAGATTGAAAATAAAACAGCCTTAGAAGAAGACCCTCTTCTTCTTCTCCTCTTTTCTCTCACCTAGACACCTAGTTTGATGCCTACAGAAGCCCCATGCCCAAGGACCCTCTTCCTTTAATTTTTGCACATCCCAAACCTCTCCCAATGTTCTATATTTTATAAAAAAATTAGAATAAAATTCATCCAATAAATAGAGAAAAAGAAGAGTCCAAGTTAGATCAAAATCCTTGACTAGGAATATCCAAACATGGAAAGTTGTTGGAGTGCCCAACTCTTGGGCGCCTCCTCCACAATTATTGGCATAGACCAGAAAGGGAGGGCACACAAAAAAGGAGATTATTTTCATGGAATAAGAGAAGAATTAATTAAAAGAGGGGGTGGCACTCAAGGAAAGGTGTTTTGGTCAATAAGGATTCTATCTGATAGAATCCTAAGCAAAAAAAACTCCTCTTTTGACTTGGTCTTCCAACAAATTGCCTTATGAGAAAAGGAGAAGAGAAAGAGGGTGTGAGAAACCATGAGAGTGGAGAATTTTTATGTAAGAAATAAAACCAAAAGGGCATGGGGCATGAGGATTAATTGGCGCAAGTGATAGGGAGTCCTAGTCATACTAGGACTCCTATTTTGACTTGGTCGAACAAGATCTTTTAACCAAATAAAATCAAGATTAAACCAATCCAATTAAATAAAGCTCTAAATCATTTAAGAAATTAATTAAATTAAATTAAATTAAATTAAATTTTGATTTATTGGATCAAGTTTAATTGGTTTATTGGATAAGCCAAGTGCAAAGAAGAACTAGTTCTAGTTTAACTAGGTTAAACACGAATCATATTGATCGTATAACCCTAGAATGATTCTTAATCGTTGATCAACCATCTGATCAGATCGTAAGCTCTAATATGTGTGATCTCATAGGTCCAAACCTAAGCTGATAGCATAAAAATAAATTCTTGTATCAATCAAAGTGACCATCTAGCAATGATACCCGACGATCGGATAGGTCGAAGGTGTAGAACACCATCCTTAGAACCCATGTGGATATAGTTTCCATATAATTCATCCCCTTAACCACAATGCTCGTAGGACACCTTAGAGTTTAACCATCAACTCTGATCAGGTTGTCCACATTGTATTTCAAAATATCAAATCCATCTAATGGATTATCCTGGCCAAGGTTTTGCTATATTGAAATACAGTGATATATTCTTCTCAGAGTTGGATCTCTGCATTGCATCCATATAAGTAATCAGGTCCTCATCATTCTCATCAAGTTTGATGGGATCACCATCCTAAACCAAGAATCCATAGTATCTATCTGGATGGTGCGGTACTCTACCAGATCGCCTTAATGGTGCTGGTTCACTAGGCTTTAGATTTGATCTGATCAAATCCGACTTAGGTTCAACATTCTATGTCAGACTTTCTATCTATTGAACTTCATCAAGTTCAACCTTAGAGGCAACAGTTCTTTCACCAAGAAACTTCTTTTTCAAAAAGATTGCCCTAAGGCTGATGAACACCTTTTGTTCATTAGCATAGTAGAAATAGTATCCTTTGGTCTCTTTTGGATGCCCTATGAATATACACTTGTCAGACCTAGATCCAAGTTTGTTTGTAACTAACCGTTTGACATAAGCCGAGCACCCCCAAATCCTAAGGTGTGAAAGTGCTGGCTTACATCCTGTCCACATCTCATATAGGATTTTAACTACAAACTTGGAATCCTATTTAATAGATAACAAGTCGATTCGAGTGCATACCTCTAGAAGGATATCGACAAGTTGGAAAATCCCATCATGGATCAGACCATGTCTAACAAAGTCCGATTCCTCCTTTTAGACACACCATTATGCTGTGGTATTCCAGGAGGAGTCCATTTAGAGAAAATTTCATTCTCTCCTAGATATGTGAGAAACTCATCAGAAAGGTATTCTCCTCCTTGGTCAGATTGAAGAGTTTTAATACTCTTTCCAATTTGTTTTTCTACTTCACTTCAAAATTATTTGAACATTTCAAAAGAATCCAACTTATATTTCATTAAATAGACATATCCATATCTAGATAGATCATTTATGAAAGTGATGAAGTAGACGTATCCACCTCTGACACTTGTGCTCATTGGTCCACATACATCAATATGTAGTAGACCTAAGAGCTCATTGGCTCTTTCACCTTTTTCAGTAAAAGATGACTTGGTCATTTTACCAAGAAGATAAGACTCACAGATTGGAAGTGATTCAGAATCATTGACTTCAAGGATTCCCTCTTGAGTCAACCTATTTATCTTGTTCTTATTTATATGACCTAGCCTATAGTGCCATAAGTAGATATCTGATACACTATCTGATCTAGGGTGCTTGCCAATAAAATAGACTACATTAATAGATTGTGATAACATATATACACCATTGCTCAATTGTCCATAGAAAGCAGTAACACCATTCAAATGATATTAGAAACTCATTTCTTTATTGAAATTTTATAATTGTTCATGGCCAAAAGGCCTACAGAAATGATATTTAAAAAAAAATTAGGATAGAAATGATAATCACTAAGAACAACGGTATGAGATTCAAATACAAGTTTCAAAATTTCTAAAGCTAGAATTGAAACTGATCTTTCATCTTCAATATTTAGGAATCTCTTACCTTGCTCGAATCTTCTGCTGACCTGCAATCATTGCAACGAATTGCAAATATGGTAAGAGCTACCGGTATCCAATACCCAGTCAAAAATATCATAAATAGAGAAATTGCAAGGAGTTATCACATAAATACCTTGCCCAGCATTAGCTTGCTTTTTTCTCTACTCATTCGAATCTAGGAAGGCAATGTGCTGAGGATAGTTCCTCTTCCAGTGCTCCCACTTCTTGCAAAAGAAGCATTTAGCTTGACTCTTATCGAGCTTGATCTTCTTGATCTAGCCTTGCACTGATGTCCCAGCCTGAACTTGCACCTTCTTTGTTTTCTTCTTCTTATTCTTCTTTCCTTTCTTAAAAGGTCGAGAATCAGAAAACAAACCTCCCACTAGGTTTACCGACTCTTTATGGAGCTGGTGATCCTTTGCAAAGTTTTGAAGTAACCCCAGTAAGCCATGATAGTTTACTTCAAGCTCTGTCATTTTGTAATGAGTAAGCAAAGGGAGATAGGACTTTGGTAGCGAGTTCAATATTACATCTTTCCCAAGTTGTTCATGCAAGAAAAAACTGAGTTTGCTCAAGTGCTCTATCAGCTCGATCATGTACAATACATGATCAGTGACAGAGGCTCCATCCCACATTCTGGCGTTGAAGATGGTGCAACTAGTCTTGTGCCTTTCAACGTCATCGGGTGTGCCAAAAGAATCCTCCAATACTTGGAGCATTTCATTTGGCTGAGCTATCTCAAACCTACGACTGAACTCATCGCTCATCGTAGCCAGCATAATGCAGCACACTGTGATTCGATCATTGAGCTACTTCTGATAAGTATCTCTAACAATTCCACTCACATGGTAGTTGGCTCCTCAGGTGTAGGATCCATCAGCACATATAGGATCCGTTCATGCTCCAAGATAATCTTCAAATTTTAGTGCGGCTATCAAAGTTAGGTTCCACCAACTTATCATTGTCCAACAATGATTGGAGTGATAGAAAAGTGGCCATGTCTGCACAAAGGAAAACCAAAACCTAATTAGTAATTGATTCATTAAACCTAAAGATTTGAACTTTAATCAAAAGATTTCTCTTACTATGTTATTCAAATTGGTAGCCTCTACCTCCAATTCGAGAAATTTTCTAATTTCTTAGTAGGTACTAGAATCCACATAGACTGTATACGAGCTTAACTTTGGTTGGCCCACCCATGTACATCTAAGGATAGGTTCATAACCAATTATTTTTCTAAATAATTTTCAGTAATTAAATTTTACCTCAGGCTCTGATCAGTTGGCTTTGGCCTTCTTAGAAAAAGATCCAATTAGGTCCAACCATTAACATGACCATACTTGCCCCATTCAACGAGTGAATGATCAGGCCCAACTTTGGTTGGCCCATCTGACCACCATTTAGAAAGATGTATCCAAGAGATCATACAATGAATGATAATTCCATCAATCGATAAGCATCAGGCATTTGGGTCTCCAATGATTATCCAACTGATGGATGCATTATCATCCACTTTAATGGGAAGCTATGATCGAGTTATCATGTAACTATTTTATTTTAGAAATCTAATAATTTTGGAGGATTTAATTTATAGAAGCGAGTAGGTCAGATTAACCAGCTTGTCATGATCCTCCCACTAACTTCACCAAGTCAGCTTAAGGGAGACCATTAATAGGCTGGTCTAGGAGCACCTAAATCAGTCAAACTGATTTACCTAGCTGACATGGGTTAGCTCGAATAGTTAAGCGATCTGATCAAAACATAATCTCACTAAAAGGTCAGGTAAGTTCGATTAGTGGAAGGGTCTGTCAGGCTTGCCTTAGGCACCATCAGAAATGGCCAGGTAAGTGGGCTGCCAATTAAAAACCACTAGTCTGGTTTACCTTAGAAACTAATTGGTTTAATTAGTTTCAATTAGATCAATCTAACAATTCATGCTAGACCACTTAGCCAAGAATCAAGTCTATCTTAGGTCTTGTTGAAGATATGGACTTGACCAACTACAACTATTGCAATTGATCTAGAGAATCCTTAACCTAATCTAAGACAACAATTGATTAGATTTAGTAAATTCTCTAATTAAATTCATTCTTTATTCTAACCCTAGGTCTAACCTAATTAATGGACCTAATCCCCACTAACCCATTAACTCAATGTGTTATGATTCGTGTCATAGGATCTTCAATTTACAATCCTAGAACCTAATCAAACAACTTCTTAATTCTTAATTAAGTTTTGGACTGAGGGTTGGGATTTGGCTTTTCGAAAATAGTTTTCATATTTGTAAAATATTTTTACAATATGGTTCTATCAATCAAATTGCATATTTGATTCATAATCAATATGCAAGTAACATAAACATGAATCTACTTTAGATCTAATCTAAACAGGTTCATGTAATTAAAATAGTTTCAATAATAATCAATCATAAATCTTTCTAGATCAAATCTAACATATTTATGAAGATTAAAATTAGATTAAAATATTTTTAATTAGATCATAAAATCTCTTAGATCTAATCTAAAATTTTATGATCAATATTTTAGATCAACATGTACTAGGATAACCTATTTACTGTAAGAGGTAAACCTTATAGCAGGACAACCTTATGGTAGTCCATACAATCTAAAATATTTTATTTTTAGATATAAAATTATTTTAAATCTATTAAATTATAAATAAAATTAGATCAAATCTAATAAATTTATGATTAAAGTTAGATCATCACGAACTAGGACAATCTTTTCACTGTAAGGGGTAAACCTTACAACATGACAACCTTATGGTAGTTCCTGAGATCTAAATTTTTTATAATTTTTTTAAGTTTTAGATTTAATAATTAGATTATAAATTAGATCTAATTTAAGAAATAATCTAAAAATGTATAAAAATCATGTAACAAGAACCTCGCTCTGATACCAATTAAGAAGGAACCAGATCTAGGATTTGCATGGATAGATCTTGAAACTTTTTTTAAGATCATGCAGTGAAAGACTTAAATAAATTAAATATTTATTTAAATAAATATATAAATACCTAGATCTCAGATCTATTATATGATCAAGGCATGATATTAAATCAAAAATTAAAATCAAATAAGAAAGTAAATGGTTGATTAAATCAACCTAGATCTACACTACATCAAATGCAGGTATGAAGTTTATAGATCATATCTATTACCTTAGTAAGTTCGATGTTCTAACTTGCTGATCCGAGCTTGAGGTCCGGCCTCTAGGAGTTGTTCACACGAGTCTACGATCTCTGATTTAAAGTCCGATGCAGAAAATCAGCACAGCAAGCTAGTATTATGCTGATCCTTCTTTGATGATCGATCTGATGCTTCCTTCTTCAAAATTTGGATTTTTCAAAATTTGAGAAGAAAGATGAGAGTTTATTAATTTGAGACTCTCTTAGAAAATCTCAAAAAAAAGAAGAGATTGAAAATAAAATAGCCCTAGAAGAAGACCCTCTTCTTCTTCTCTTTTGTCTCACCTAGACACCTAGTTTGGTGCCTATGGAACCTCCACGCCCAAGGAACCTCTTCCTTTGACTTTTTTACACCCCAAACCTCTCCCAAAGTTCTATTTTTTACAAAAATATTAGAACAAAATTTATCCAATAAATAGAAAAAAAGAAGAGTCCAAGTTAGATCAAAATCCTAGACTAGGAATATCCAAACATGGGAAGTTATTGGGGCGCCCAACTCTTGGGTGCCTCCTCCACAATTACTGGTGTGGACCAGCATGAGAGGGCACACAAAAAAGAATATTATTTTCATAGAATAAGAGAAGAATTAATTAAAAGAGGGGGCAGCACTCAAGGGAAGGTGTTTTGGTTAACTAGGATTCTATCTCATAGAATCCTAAGTAAAACAAACTCTTCTTTTGACTTGGTCTTCCAACAAATTGCCTTATGAGAAAAGGAAGAGAGAAATAAGGCATGAGAAGCCATGGGAGTGGAGAATTTTCATGTAAGAAACAAAACAAAAAGGGCATGGGGCATGAGGATTAAGTGGCGTAAGTGATAGGGAGTCCTAGTCACACTAGGACTCCTATTTTGACTTGGTCAAACAAGATCTTTTAATTAAATAAAATAAAGATTAAATCAATCCAATTAAATAAGATCCTAACTCATTTAAGGACTTAATTAAATTAGATTTAATTTTGATTTATTTTCTAGTCAAATTAGAAAATTGGGTTAATCCGAGTCCTAGTTAGACTAGGACTAGTTCTTCCTCGCACTTGGCTTATCCAATAAATCAATTGAACTTGATCCAATCAAGCCCAAACCAAATATAATTAAATAATATTTTATTAAACTTAATCTCATTCTATTGGCTTAATAAAATTAAGCCAATTAGCAATCTAATTGCTAATCAATCCTCCTATAATACTTGCACTTGGTTAAAAACCAATCATATTGATTGTTTAATCCTAGAATGATTCTTAATCATTGATCAACCATCTGATTAGATCGTAAGCTCTAATATATGTGACCTTATAGATTTGAACCTAAGTCGGTAGGATAGAAATAAATTTTTATACCAGCTAAAGTGACCATCTAGCAATGATGCCCGACGGTCGGATAGATCGAAGGTGTAGAACACCATTCTTAGAACTCATGTAGATATAGTTTCCATATAATTCATCCCCTTAACAATAATGCTCGTAGGACACCTCAGAGTTCAACTATCAACTATGATCAGGTTGTCCATATTGCATTTCAAAATATCAAATCCATCTGATGGATTACTCTGGCCAAGGTTTTGTTATATTGAAATACGGTGATACATTCTTCTACAACTCTTGGAGTGATCAATTCTATCTTGATCATACTCTGACTTTGCAAGTACTTGACTATGCCTAAAAATCTTCCATTGCTGAATTAGAAATTTAGTTAGTCCGGTACCAAAGCATAGTGTATTGTTTGCAAGTCACTGAGGTGATCTCAGGTCTAAAGGATACTTATACCAATATCCCATCAGAAACATTCTTGATAGTAGAATGCTCTGAAGTTGGTTATGTTCAATGATGATGTACCCATACATCTCACTTATATGCCATACCAGTATCTCCACACTCCTTGGTTAAGAGAAAAACTAATCTATATGGCATATAGTGATCTATGCTCAATAGATACTGTTGTCCTAATTAATAACCTATCATTTGGTCATAAACAAATTTAAGGACTAATTGATAAATTCTCTCTTTATCAAAACTAAATAGTCCTAAGGACTTCATCACAATAATGGAGTTCATTAGAAAATGTAAACTTATGATAAAAAAGATGTCAAAATATTTTTATTAATTAATAAATTAATTATAATTATAAAATAGCTCAACCATCAATAGACTGATGATTGGCTTTGAAACACAATTCCCAACAGATAGCATGCAAAAGTAAGAAAGTAGTGTAGGAGTTGAAGGAAGCTTTATCTTGAAAATTTGAGATGAAAGACTTGGGGCTTACAAAGAAGATCCTAGAAATGAAAATTGTCAGAAATAGAACTAAGAGGCTACTACATCTATCTCAGAGAGGATACATTAGGAAGATCTTAGAGAGGCTTAGAATGAAGGATGCTAAACTAGCAGAGCTGCCACTTATCGGATATTTTAGACTCTCTAAGATTATGTCACCACCGACTAAGATGGAGGTTCAGGAGATGGAAAAGATTCCATATGCTTCTAGTGTATGAAGTATTATGTACTCTATGGTATGTTGTAGGCTAGATTTAGCCCATGCAGTGAGTCAAGTGAGCAAGTTTATGGCTCAACCTAGAAAGGAGCACCAGAGAGCATTGAAGGATATCTTCAAATACTTGGCAAGTTCAGTTGGGATCGACATCTACTATGGTTAGCAGGAAGGTGCTCAGGAACATCCTAACACGTCCAAGGAGGCTCGAGGGCTAATAGAGTGATTTGTAGATGTAGATTTTGGTAGAGATGTGGATACTTGGCATTCGACTATACGTTTTATATTCAGCCTATATGGAGGTCCAATCTCAGGGAGATCTTGCTTGTAGCTAATTACGGTCTTGTCAACTACTAAAGCGGAGTACATTACCATCATAGAGGCAGTGAAGGAAGCTCTATGGTTGAAGGGCTTAACACTGGAGATGGGACTCCTACAAGATGCAATCAGAATGCATTGTGACAACCAGAGTGCTTTGTTGCTCATACAGAACTCTGTATATCATGCAAGGACCAAGCACATTGATATTAGATACCATAGAATCAGAGAGCTAGTGGAGGATGGTGAAGTAGAGCTGGTGAAGGTTTACACCAAGAAAAATCCAACTAATATGCTTATAAAGGTACTTTCATGAAATAGCTTTTATAATTACATGGTATTGATGGGGCTGATAGATATAACTAAGTTCATAAGAACTTGGAAGCACCAAGGTGGAGATTGTGAGCTCAGGTATGGTGCTCTCAAGCCTTGGAAGTAGGTGAAAAGAGAGCAAGAAGTGAATGGAATCAATCATCGAAAAGCTTCGATGAATGCTTCAAAAGGGCTGGCTTGGATCCTGTCAGAAGAGCCAGCCAAAGCTATAGAAGTGCCAGCCCAAGCTGAATATGAGCCAGCTCAAATTTTGAGAGAGCTGGCTTGAGCAAAAGTTTAAAAAGTGTATCAAGCTTATATGTTGGAAGAGTTGGCTCGGTTCTTGTCAAAACCAACTCAAGTGAAAGTTGACCCGGCTCAAATCCTGAGTGAACCGACTCAAGCAGTAGAATAGAGAGTGGTGATTTTGGCTCCCACAGGAGATATCACCGTCGAGCCGATCGGACTGCTGATCGAGCCAACTCGAGTAGTGAACAGAATAGAACATAGTTTCTATTCTGGCCTACAATTGGGTTTAATCCTAGGAACTTAGGGCCTTGGTTTGTAAGATCCTAAGGGGGATAACCTATGGATTGGACTGGGATTTATCCAATGGGTGTGTGCATGGGAGACATGGGTGTACATGGGCTCGGAGAGTACATCACATTAGGTTAGCTAGGAGAGTTTTTTAGGTTGGATCTTATTTGACCAGGTATATATACTCTGTACTAACTTTTGTAAACTAAGCATGAAATCAATACAAGCCTTTTCTCCTTGAAATCTCTCTTCCTCTCTCGTTCTTCCTCTTTTCTTCATGCCCTAAGGTTTGCTAGGGTTTCAATAGAAAGGCCATTCCTTTTCTTTGATCCTTGTTGCTATTTTTGCAAGCATCGAGCGTAAGAATTGTTCCTAACATATTGGTATCAGAGCAGCCATCTGGAACAACATGATGGTGTAGTAAGAAAATTGGAGGAGGTCCAATATATATGCAATTTCAGGCAAAATCTTATCTCACTGAGCAAACTAGATTCAAATGGCCACAGGTGGATAGCTGGTGATGGAATCTTGAAGGTCATGCATGGCAATAGAATAATGTTGGAGGAGAAGAAGAAGACAAGAGGCCATTACTATCTGGTAGGAAGCTTAGTGCAAGGTGGAGTTTCAGGAGCCAGAGAGAGCCTAGTGCAAGGTGGAGCTTTAGGTGGAGGTGGATTGGGCATGAGACAAGAGACTTAAGAGGACGAGAGGCGACATCGTAGAGTGAAGTTCCTATTATCATTGAAGACTTTCCTAAGCAAGTCTTTGATCAGAGTGGATATAGCCCATAAAGGAGGTGGGATCGAGCAACATGGCTCAACTTGTATGTTTGCCTATCCATGAGAAAATAGGCCTGCCTTGGGGCATAGGCGCAAGATGGATCATAGGCTCTCAAAGATAGGTAGAGGCTGAACATCGAGCCAAGATAGAGATTATTAAAAAAAATATCTCAATATTCAGTCCATAATAAGCCTAGAACGAGGTTCGGAAGGATGAACAAAGTCTAACGAGCCTAAGAATAGCCCAAACAGAGTCTAGACCGAGAAGTTACGTGGGAAAGAAAGATCAAGCAAGGTAGCACAGCTCTCGAGCCAATCAAAGGGGCCCACATGCAGGGCTAGCTGGCAATACATAGTGGCACTAGGCTAGCCGCATGCTGGGCCAGCCCAAGCGCATGAGCATGTGCACATAGGCCACGTGGGAGTAGGCCACATAAGCACCTAGCCCACATGGTCCATTGTGGACCGTTAGTGCACAGAAGCCCGCATGGACTGAAAATTGGTTTTCGTGACCATTTCATGCAATCCATGACATTATTTCATGGATCGATCATGATTTGATAGCTCAGAGAGGAGCCGATTGCAATCAAATGGCTAGGACCTGATCCAAGCTGATCTAGGAGTGTTTTTACATGATCCGACGGTCAAGAGAGCTCTAAATCATGATTGGATGGATGAGGAGCAATCTAAACTTGATCAAGAGCTATGTGCATGATCCCATGGCTTAGAAGGGAGTTAGTCATGATTGGATAGTCCAGAATCGATCTTGGATGTGTTTAAGACTGGGTTTTCTACTCATATATTATTTTTAGATTTTTGCAGTCTACATAACACCGATTGACGAACCATTTATTATGTCAAAAAGCTGGTGATGTTCTAGAGATACTGAGAGACTTCTTAAGAGATTTTAGAGCGCTTTTATGAGGATTTTGGAGATTTTTATTAAGAGACTCTTGTACAAGGGTTGAGTGATAAGTTTCTTTTGTATTTGTTGATTTTTTATTTCTTATAGTAAAGTTTGCATGCCCCGTAGAGGTAGATCTTAGTCTAATCTATTTACTTAATTATGCGTTCTCTCTTTTTTTTTATTCTTCTTATTTTTTTTTTTACAGTATCCACACATAATCGAATGCAATGCAAGTGGTATCAAGAAGATCCTAAGATGGTGGTGTCCTAGCTGGACTCTACAAAAATCGATATTAGAGTGAGTTGATACCCCAATAGGTATAGAATTTCAAAATCAAGCTTTGGTAAGTTTTTCTCTAAAAATGGAATTGGTCATAACTTTTCTGCACCTAGGATGTCTCAACAAAATGGGATAGTAGAAGGAAAAATAGGACTTTGCAAAAGATAGCATGAAACATACTTTGTGAAAGCAACCTAACAAAGTATTTATATATGAAAGCCATGAACACTGCATGCTATGTACTTAATTGAGTATTGATTAGACATATTTTAATGTAAACACCCTATGAACTTTCCAAATGAAAGAAACCAAATTTTTTTTTCAAAGATTTTGGTCGCTAATATTTTATTTTGATTAATATTAAGAATAAACTA
Organism: Cocos nucifera; assembly: GCA_006176705.1. NCBI lineage: Eukaryota > Viridiplantae > Streptophyta > Magnoliopsida > Arecales > Arecaceae > Cocos > Cocos nucifera. The sequence goes on along the minus strand of QRFJ01002072.1, from coordinate 49,100 downwards.
GGTAAGTTTGATTCTAAATCTGATGAAGATATTTTTCTTAGTTACTTATCATCTAGCAAAACTTATAAAGTATTTAATAAAAGAACTCTAGTTATAGATAATGGGAAACATGCGGGGTTTCATGCTTGTATTTCAAATTTTTTTCAAAATAAAATACAGTGGAAGATATAAATTAAACTATTTAATCTATAATAGCATGTAATCTAATTACTAAACCTTACATCTAGGATCGATAACATGTCATAATGCATTCATAAATCTAAAAATTAAATCAAGTAAGATTAGTATTGATCAAATCAATATCTAGATCAAGAACAGTTCTGGATCAAACCCTAGATCGCATCTAGGTGTGAGAAGAGATAAAATCTCTTACCTTTGCATGGGTCGAAAACACTACAGTTAAGTCCAAATGTTCTCCTTGCTGCTTATAGCTGCACACATGTCTTGCCTCTATAGAAAGCCCACACGAGCCTGCAACATAGATCGGAGGTTTGTCGAACGAAGATCCACTCGAAGTGCTAGCTTCTTGCAGATCCCTCCTGATGGTTAATCAAATAGGTATTCTTCAGATCTCTTGGACCCTCCAAGAGATGAAGAATACAAAAAGGATTGAGGGAGAAATCTAACTTTTGGATCTCCCAAAAAATAGATTTAAAATGCACAAAAAAAAATTCTAAGAGAAGACAGATCTTCTCTTTCAGTGCATCAATCTTTGATATTCTGAATGCATCCCCATGCTAGGATAAGAGGAGCGCTTCTCCTCAATTATTTTTCATGCTCTATAGACCTCCGTCTCTCTAATTTTACTGATGATAAAAACTTGACAAAAATGGAGAAGAAGGGTTCTCAATGAAACCCTAAGAGAAGACCTTCTTCTCTTCTTCTTCTCTCATCAGGACAAGATCAAATCTTGTCCAAATGAAATCACCATGCTCCAACTTCTTGGAGCATTGATCCCTATGCCCACTTCCTCTCTCTCTCAGATTTTTGTCATATAAGAATTCATAAAAAATAAAAGAGAAAAACCTAGAAGTAAAAAGCATAAGAGAAGACATTCTTCTCTCTTACCTTGTCTCTTCAAATCATCAACTTTTGATGATTTATTTGAAGGCTCTTCTCCATGAAAGGTTTCCACCATGAACCACCATGCCTTCAACCTTTCTCTCCTCTATTTTTCTATGAAAAACTAGAGGGTTTCACATTCAAAAACCAAAGAATAGGAGCCACCCACTAACAACCCATTTTGACTTGGTCAAAACCTAGTTAAAGAAGGATTCTATGGGCTTTTAAGGGGGCGTCCAACGCTTGGATGCCTCTCCCTTAAAAATTGGCATGGAGAGAAGGAAACCATCGCACAAAACCTAGAGAGAAAAAGGGCAAATAAAATATTTGAGCATGGAGAATTTGGTGCAAGAGAGGGGAAGGAATTTTGGTTTCATAGGACTCTATCAAGTAGAGTTCTGATCCAAACCACTTTGAAAATTTGACCAAGTCAAATTTTATTCCAAAAGATCAGGATATGGGGTGTGGGAAAGCTTCTCTTAGGCATGGAAGAAGTCACATAAATTTTCAAAAATAAAAAGTGGGGCATAGGAGGAAGGAAGGAAGAGTTCAACTCTAACTTGGACTCTCCTATTTTGACTAGGCCAAGATAATTTCAACCCAAATCAAAATAGCTTTGTGTCAACCTAATTAATTAAAAATTCTAATATAATTAGAATCCTAATTAAATTAAATTTAAATCTAATTTAATTTTTAGTCAAATTAGAAATTAGGTATACTAAATTTCTAATCGAACAGGAACTTAATGTTTTTTGCAATTGGCTTACCCAATAAATCAATTAGACTTAATCAAATTAAATCTAAACTAATTTTATTTAAATATAATTTAATTAGACTTAATCTTAGCCTAATTGCTCAATCAAATTAAGTCAATTAGCAATCTAATTGCTAATCGATCCTCTTGCAACACCTACATTAGGTCAAACATCAATCGTATTGATTGTTTGACCTTAGAATGATTCTCAATCATCGATCAACCATCTAATCAGGTTACAACCACTTATGTGTATAATACCATAGGTTTAAATTTAAGCCAGTAGCATAGGAACTAATTTCTATACCAATCAAAATAACCATCTAGCAATGATACCCAATATTTGGATAGGTTGAATGTACGCAAAGCAATATTCTTAGAATCCTGGTCCATGGTTATCATATAATTCATCCTTTTGATCAATAATGCTTAAGACAACTTTGAGTAAGCTGTCAACACCCATACAAGTTATCTCTATTATGTCTCAAAATTTTGCAAATCTCGTGACTCCTCATGAGGATTATCCAGGCCTAGGTTTTGCTAAATTAAATCACAGCGAGACATTCTCTTTCTAAAATTAATCAAGAGTGGTCAATCCCATCTTGACTTACACACCAACTCTACAAGTACTCAACTATATCTAAAAATCTTTCGAACCTATATTAGAATTATAGGCAGTCCAGCACCAAAGCACAGTGAGTTGCTTGCAAGTCTCTATGGTGATCTCAGATCGGAGGGACACTTATACCTATTAGTCTTAGCTAGCTACTCTTGATAGTAGAGTGCTACATTGGTCACGTTCAGTGTAGATGTGCTCCTACATTTCATCTAAATGCCATACCAGTATCTCCACATTACTTGGTTACGAGGACAACCAATGTATATGACATATAGTGACCTACACTCGATAAGTTATCATCCTTGTTAATAACTTATCATTTGATCATGAATAGTTTAAGGACCATCCAATAAATCCTTCTTTATCGATTGATCATGGTTCTAAGGACTTCATCATAATTTAGGAGTTCATTTAAGGAAGATAGAATTTTTATGATGAACCAGGCAAATAACTATTTTATTAGATAATTTATATACAGATTCTAATCATCTACAACTTAGATGATTGACTTTAGGATACATTATTCAATAACTCTTATTTGGACCAAAGCCAATCAGAATGATATCAAATATCTTATCTTCCACTTGAGTTCATAGAACTCCTTAGTTCCGAGGTCTTAGCAAATGGGTCAGCCAAGTTCTTCTTTTCCATCAATCTTCTAAAGGTCGACATCATCCAGATTTAATATCTAAAGTGAAAGCGATGTAGAATATGCTAATTCTTCAGTTCTTTAGCTTGAGCTATGGCTCCAATGCTATGATAGGACTGGACCATCGATGGATGGTGCCACTTCCAAGTTGCTAATGAATCTCAGTAACTACACAGCTTACATGGTAGCATCATATGCCATGATGTACTCTACATTACTAACTGAATAAGCTATAGTATCCTACATAGAACCTTTCCAGTGATTGCTCTTGCAATTAGGGTATGACCCAACATTCTCTTACTATCATCTTGATCTGACTAAAAATTAGAGTCAAAACATCCACAAGTTTTAAGTCAGTATCTCTATATTTGAGTCGCTAGATCTTAGTATTTTTCAAATACTTAAGGATTTTCTATACAATCTTCTAGTAGTTCTCACTTAGATCAGATTGGAATCTGCTCACTATCCTTAGTAAGTAATCATATCTAGTCTTGAGCATGGGGAAATTAGATGACAGCCAAACTTTTATTCTTTGCAATGTTGGAATGCTATTTTCGATTAAGAGAAGTTCATCCATAGACAACATAAAGAATAACACTACAGAACATTTTACCTACTTACAAATGTAGGGTTTATTTTGTTCTTAACAAAGACATACATTCAAAATGTATGTTCAAACTTTGAGATGATAGCCAGACGGGCTTTATAGATTTTTACCTTCTCGTTTGCGCTACTTGATCCTTTTGAAAATCCATTCACACCTAATGAATTTTATCCCTTTAGGTGAATCAACTAGTGTCCACACACTATTGATTTCCATGGACTTCAATATGGATTATATGGCTCCAAGCCACTTCTCAAAGTAAGACCACTACATTGCATCCCTATAGGTGATCAGATCCTTATTATTCTTGATCAAGCTCAATAGAATTATCATCTTGGACCTAGATATCGAAGTATCTATCCAGTTGATGTGGTACTCTACCGAATCTTCTTATGGTGCCAAATTAATGGGCTTCGAATTTGATCTAATCAAATCCAGTTCTATAGATTTACTAGATTGTGTCGGTTCTTTCTATCAATCGAACATTCTCAAGTTTAACTTGACAGGTATCAGTTCCTTCTTTAAGAAACTCATTTTTCAAAAAGAATGCTTACTGTTGATGAACATCTTATGATCTTCAGCATGGTAGAACTAATAATCCCTTATAAATATACACCTATGGGACTAATTTCCAAGTTTATCTGTGTGCAAACACTTGATATAGACCGAACAACCCCAAACTCAAAGGCGAGAGAGTCTAGGTCTATATTCTATGCATATCCCATATGGAGTCTTTGCGACAGATTTACTTGGAGTCTAGGTCTAGTTATAGAAGCATCAATTCATGTTATATTTGATGAGACTAATATATTTTATCAAGAAGAGTAGACTAGATGATGATGTAGGCAATTTTAAAAAGAAGATAACAAAATATTATTGGAAGACACTCTTTCTAAAGATCGAGAAGAAAAGATCAAGATCAAGAAGAAAAGAATGAAGAAATATATTTTCTTCATAAACTACCATCCACCACATAAGAAGGTATATATAACTTACCAAAGGAATCAAGACATGCTCATAATTATCCTAAAAAATTTATTATAGGTGACCCATCTCAAGGCCTTGGAACTAGAGTATCAATTAGAGAAGTATTGAATCATTCAGCATATATTTCTCATGTTGAACCTAAAATAATTTTTGAAGCTGAAAAGTGCTAATTGGATTATTGCTATGCAAGAAGAATTAAATCAGTTTGAAAGAAATAATATTTGCAGTTTAGTTGAAAGACCTAAAAATTATCCTATTATTGGTATAAAATAGATTTTTAAAAATAAATATTGGTGTAGAAAATAGATGACCATTGGAGTTCGCTGGAGGTGGAGGAGATGATCTCGCTAACAACACTTGCAAAAAAAAGTCCAGGCCAGAGGTGGGTAGCTCTAGCATAGGCCCTCCAACAGTCAAGTTAGCTACTTGGCTAATAAGAATAGAGTACACAGGAGAATAGAATGGAGAGGAGAGCTTCAAGAGAATAACGTATCTGAAAAGTCCCTTATAGAGACGGAGCATGTAATAGGATGATAGTGACAGCCATAATAGAATATCAAAAGACCATTTGGATCACTTAGAATTTATTACGGAGAGTGGGCTATTATTTATCATGACTTGCTGGTGGTTAAATTTTATTTGCTAAAGTTTGGATAGAAGGTCGAAGGCTTCTAAGCCTAATAGCGAGTTGTTCATGTTGGGATTGAAAACTTTAAGTCGGTCTAACCAAGCTTGAAGGTCAGCTTCTAAGTAATGGATGATGGGCTCATAACTGGGTTCTAAGTTTGGATCCTATTGGTGTTGTCTTGACTACTTTTGAGAGCTCAACTGCCTTCAAGGTCGGCCAAGGGTGGGTATAAATCCTCTAGTTCGAAGGGCTGGAGGTCAGAAAGGATGGCAAGTCCTTTAATTAGGACTATGGCCATGCTCTCTTGAGAAAGTTCAACGAATATCTAAGATCAACTCAAAGCTGGGATGGAGTAATACTAAGATTCATTACTTATAAAGTGGTTACTGCTTATTTCAGATTGAAGAGTGGACTTATATTAATGGCAAGATCCTCTTGTTGGCTCAAGTTCATCCATCTGAAGTCATTGGTGTGAGATTGCTGAGATCTGCTGTCTACAGAGTAAAATAGAGGAATTCAGCCACCTTTAAGGTTGGTCGCTATGCGAGGTTGGATGGTGCTGGGATTCCACATTTGTGGGATGGCTACTATTTATTCTGAGCTAAGGATTGGAATCAATCAAATGGTAACTCTTTTCACTATTCACGTTCGTCTGATCAGAGTTCACAATGTAGTTTTGGAAAGGTTTGTAGTTGTTAAGAGAAAGTTGGGAGGATCGTCACTAAAAATATCGACCAATGCACAAGATTAGATATTATAGGGGTTACTATCATCCCTAATATGAGCCATTCTTGAATGAAGCTCTGAGCTTGTCGTCTTTGGAGGCCGACCTTCAAGAATTTGTCTGAATCAGGAGATTAACTTGCTTGAGGTTGTTGCAACTCCAGATGACATTGTACCAAGGTCAGACTTCTAGTCGAACTTCATTGGGAGATATTTTACCCCCAATAGTAAACTTGATGAGTAGAGTAATATAACTAAAAATAGACTAAATTGGTTATATAAGATTACAATCAAAAAGAAGGAATTGAATTTGATAAAATCTTTGCATCAGTTACTAGGCTTGAAGCTATTAGATTGCCTTTAGCTTTTACATGTTTTATACATTTCAAGCTTTTTTAAATACATGTAAAAAGTATATTTTTAAATGAAGATATTATGGAACAAATATTTGTAGAACAACCTCCAAATTTTGAAGGCCATGAATTTTCTAGCCACGCTTTCAAATTGAATAAAGCTTTATACAGTTTAAAACAAGCTCGATATGCATGATATGATTATTTAAGTAAGTTTTTACTTAGTAATTATTTTTAAAAGGGGAAATATTGACACAACTCTTTCTAGTAAAAGAAAATAAAAAAATCTCTTAATTGTTCAAATTTATGTTGATAATATAATTTTTGATGCTACTAATGAGCTTCTATATGAAGAATTTGCAAAGCTAATACAAGGAGTTCGAGATGAGTATGATGGGAGAACTAACCTTCTTCCTCATGTTGGATTTTGATGGTATAGCAAAAGCATGGATTTCAAAAATTTTTATCAAGAAATCCTAACCATCAAATCCTAACACAAGATCACTTTGATGATTAATAATCATATATAATGTTAACATACTATTATAGTAGGTATAAAAGAATACCTTAAGCTGATGTAGATAGGAAGAAGCCGGTAGTCTATCTTTCCATTAGGCATCCAATTGTTCACCCTCCAACAATGATCCACGTAGGAACTTGATCAAGACTGTGGCACCTCACATGTTGGCTCTAGTTGATCAATTCTTTTATGAAGAATCTGACCAACATATCATGGCAAAACCATACTTCAATAAGTGTTAGCACTAATACCATTCTCTTGTATCTCTTTCTCCCTTAATCTTTCCTAATTCTCTTCCTAAGCCCTTATCCTAAAGTAGACTCCTCATTCTAATTAGCATCTTATCTCAACAAGGGAAGGAAAAGAATTATTCAAACACCCTGGAGAAAGATAGGCTTCCCTCTTCCCTAGCTTTCTATTTTTCTTACTTTCTATTAACCTGTCTTGCCTATTTTTCTTCCTAACCCTTGTCCTAAAGGAAAACTTCTTGTCCTAATCAGGATCTTGCCTTAATAAGGGAAGGAAGAACAATGTTGTGACAAGCATGTTAGAAAGAAGAGATCAGATTGGATGGAAGAAACCTTGGGCGCACTTACCTATTTATAGGTAGCCATCAGATGTCATAAAGGCCATCTCATGCCTTCATAATCATTATCTCACACCCATCTGGATCATCTCATGGCTAATCATAGATCTCACACCTATCCCATAAGTCTCACACCCATTAGAAAATAATAGGACACTTGGCAACCATCAGGATTTAAGTGAAGAGTCGCTTCGCATAGGACTCTTAAGAAAATAAATATTTGATGATTTTTTGAAGAGTCGCAAGGTTTATCATCAGCACACACTTAATCCAAGGGATGGAGTTTAATATTAAAACCATCAATGGCCAAAAAATAGGCACCAAAAATGAATCTAGGCATGGACGATTAAGATGGCACGTGGAAAAATTTTCAAAATTAGATGCGTGCAAACCCTAACTTTTCCTTCAATTTGTATCAGAGCCTAGATCTTTTTGATATGATTTCTATGTGTGTTATAGATCAATTATTTAGATTAGATCTATAATCTAAAATTAAATCTAAAATTAAATATTTAGATCACATGGACTGATCTTATAAAGTTGTCCTATTGTAAGGTTTATTCTTTATAGTGAGAAGGTTATCGTAGTTCGTGCAGATCTAAAATTAATCCTAAGTATATTAGACATGATCTAAAGAGATTTATGATTTAATATATTTAAAATTATTTAAATTTAAAAATAATAAATTTAGATTGCATGTTCTAATCTTATAAGGTCATCTTATTATAAGGTTTATCGCTTATAGTAAAAGGGTTATCCTAGCACGTGCTGATCTAAAACCTAATCGTAAAATATTAGATATGATCTAAAAAATTAATTATTAAAATTTAAAGTATTTTAATATAAATATTCATGATCACGAATGTGTTTAGATTAGATTTAAAGTAGATTCATGATTTTGTTTATGTTATTTGCATATTGATTATGAATCAAACATGCAACTAGTTGATAGAATTAAATTATAAAAATATTTTTTAAGTATAAAAATTATTTTTAAAATACCAAACCACAACCCTTAGTCCAAAACTTAATAAAGAATTAAGAGTTCTTTCATTGGGATCTAGGATTATGAATTGAAGATCCTAAGTCAAAAATCACAATACTTGAGTTAATGGGTTAGAGGCAATTAGGTTCATTAATTGGGTTGACCTAAGGTTAGATTAAAGTATAGATTTAATTAGAGAATTGACTAAATTTAATCAAATGTTGTCTTAGATTTGGTCAAGATCTCTATAGATCAATTACGATAGTTGTAGTTGATCAAGTCCATGTCTTTAACGAGAACCAAATGGACTTAATTCTTGGCTAAGCGGTCTAGCCCAAACTATTAGGTGAATTCAATAGAAACTACTTAACTAGTTGGTGTCTAAGTCTGGAAGTTTATGATTGGTGGTCTTTAATTAGAAGCTACTCACTCTGATTCGATCTTTGATGAGTTAATGGTATATCCCTCCCACAATCTTACTTACCTGGCCTTCTTTGTGAAGTTGTATTTTGATCAAATTGCTTGATAATTCGAGCTAACCCATGCCAGCTAGGTAAATTTGTATGCTTGATTTAGGTGCTCCTAGACCAACCTATCTATGGTCTCCATTAAATTGACTTGGTGTAATCAGTGGAAGGATCATGATTGGCCAGTTCATCTGACTCTCTTCTCTAAATTGATTTAATCAAATCTTCTAAAATAATTAGATCCTTAAAATAAGAAAGTTATGATGATAACTAAATCCTACCCTCCCATTAAGATGGATGGTAATGGGTCCATTAGTCTGGGTGGACATTGGAGGCACCTTATGCCTAGTATTCATCAAGATATTAAAATTATAATTCTTCATTTGATGATTAGATTGTACTTTTTGAATGGCGATCAGGTTAGTCAGAGATTTTCTTAAGCTTGGTCATCATTTATTTGATGCATCAAACTTAATTATGTTAATGATTGTATCTAACTGGGACTTTCAGTAGAGGCCCTAGCTTACTAAAAGGATATTTAGGAAAAAATCTAATATTAAAAATTATTTGAAGAAATAATTAATTAAGAACCTAACCATAGATGCACACGGGTTAGCCAGAGATTTCCTCGGGCTCGTATACAGTATATGTGGATTCTAGTACCCACTAAGTAATTAAGGTAATTCCTCAAATTGGAGGTAGAGGCTATCAATTCGAATAAAATAGTAGAAGAATATTTTAATTAAAGTTCAAATCTTTAGATTTAAAAAATTAATTACTAATTATGCTTTTGGTTCTTCTTTATGCAGTTAAGACCAAACCCAAGTTGTTCCATTCACTGTAAGATAGTGATATACTTATGGGATCCACTTCAATAACAAGTATCAAAAGTCAAATATTATTCAGCTGTACAAAGATGTTCGTGCTGGGGCTTCTATACCTAATCTAAATAAAAAATCTAAGACTAACCTAAATCAAATAGAGTGCTTCTACTATAAGAAGCAGGAGCACTAGAAGAGGAACTATCCTCAGTACCTTGCTTTCCTTGACCCCAATAGGCTAAACAAAAGAAAAGAGCAAGAAGTTGCAGATCAAGGATGTTATATGATAACACCTTATAATTTCTTCATTTGTGATATTACTATTTGGATAATGGATATCGAAAGTCTAGTTTATATTTGCAATTCATTACAAGGACTTCAAGTTTGTAGAAAATTTGAGGATGGCGAGTAATTTCTAAATGTTGGAGGTGGAAGATCTGTTCTAGTTCTAGCTATGAGAATAGTCCAACTTATTTTTAATGATAATGTAATTTCTTTAGATGATTGTCATTACTATCCTTCTTTTCTGATGAATATAATCTTTGTTAGCTTTTTAGCCAAAGATGATTATCATTTGTCAATAAAGAAAGATTATTGCAATATCATTATGAATGATGTTACAATAATGCATGGACAATAAAGAAATGGTATTTCTATTTTACCATAGTCTATTAGTATAATGTGCACTTCTAATAAATGCCCTAGATTAGATAATGTCACTAATGCCTATCTTTAGCATTGTAAGCTTGGTTATATTAACAAGAATAGGATAAATAGGTTAGCCAAAGAGAGAATTCTTGATATCAATGATTGTGAATCATTGTTGACTTGTGAATCGTATCTTCTTGGAAAGATGACAAAATCATCTTTTACTGAAAAGAATGAAAGAGGTAGTGAAGTTTTAAGTCTCATATATAGTGATGTATATGGACCTATGAATACAAGTGCCTGAGGTGGATATCACTCTTTCATTATGTTCATTGACAACCTATTGAAGGAAAAACCCTATTTCCTTGGTTAGGTTCATTCAGATCTGATTTAATCAAGAGGGATATTTCAAAAAAAAAATTTTTAGATCCAAATCAGATTTAAGACTCTTCAGATCTAATTTTATCGATCTAATAAAATAAAAATAAAAATAAGTTAAATTAAATCTAATTTAATTATACCTTATTATGGGTAATCATATTATCTTGTGATGATCCTGATGTTTTTCTGATGTTCTGGATGTAGCCATGCAAGCATCTGGCCTCTACCGATATCCACTCGAGCAGGATCTAGAGATATTTTTTTTTTCAATCTGTACTCCAAAGATCAAATTTGGATCTGATCTTAAAGATCTTCAAAACACCTTTTGAAGATCGAGTGTTGTCTCTTGCAGTAGTGCTGCCTTCTTCTTTCTTGTCGCCTTTCTCTTGCTTGGATCACACCAAACTCGAGCCCAAAGCTTCTTGGGCATGGAGAGGAGAGAGAGGATCTAAAGGTGGCATGGAGAGGGAGGGAGAGAAGTCTTGTGGCATGGGCAAAGGGTAGAGGATCAAAATCCAAGGCATAAATAGGGTTTATATAGACCCTGCTGCACCATGCAGTGCCACATCATCCCGGCCAATCATGGCTCTTCTGCAATCAGATCTAAATTTGATTGATGGGATGACATCATCTGATCCAATTAGATTAGAGTTCCTTACAAACCTTCTTAGGTGGTGCCAAAATAGGTCAAAGATGACTCTTTGGCGCCACCCAAGTTGAATGCATCAAGCAATTAGAGTCCCATCTGTATGGGACTCCAATCCTTATCCCCTTTGGGTGCACGCCTCCCTAGGCATGCACCCCTTTCCTTTTTGCTATTTAGTAGGTGGACAAGGGTCAAACCTCTCTCCTATGGGTGCATGATATATGGGTAGATATCTAAGTGTCAAAGGTCAATATTTGACCAAAGTCCAAAGACAAGATTTAGCAGGTGATGGAAAATGGCAGGTGTTGTCTCAAATTTATCTTATAAATTTAGACAATTTTTTTCTGACTTGGACAAGCTTCAGTCATATCAAGTAAAGGCTCTTGAGTGAACCCAAATATATTTGGGTCAATCGAGACAACTCTTAATGATTGTTGAAGGAGAACATTAGGCTCAATCATGTGCTAGCATAATTTTCTTGAACCTAATTGAATCTTATTCAAATCAATTGAACTAGGTTAGTCCAATTGATGATATCTAGATCCAAACCCTTATTTGTGTGATCGAGTTAGATTCAGTTTCGTATGGTAATGGGATATGTCATGATCTTTATCATCGACATCATCGAAACCCTTCCAATGGATCAAAACTTTTTTGATTCAGAAAATTAGTATGATCAATCATCTAAATCATTCTAATTGCTCCAAAAATCCATCAGTGACACCTAGCAGCATATGGTGGCAACCCATCAAAATTGAAAATGAACCTCTCGGTGTAGTTACATGTATGATTAAGTTCCTCTATCTTGAGCCCTGATCGGATTAGGGTTAAGGTGATCTCGTCAAATCCTAATTTTCGTCATATGAATTAATCATTCAATTCATATCCAATGTAAAAATTCTAATAGAAATTCTTTCTATTATTTCACTCTGTCATGGCCATGGGCTTATGGACTTGATTCTCATGATCATCATAGAGCTGCTCCTCATCTATCGAGGTAGATAGATTCTCTATTGGTGCAATCCAATTCTTATAATGAACATGCTACAGCTAACATACACATTACGATTTCGAATGGCTAGGAGATCGAGTTATGGTGTAGTCAAACTATAACACCCTCAAGGTGAACTGTTGATGCACCTCAGATTAAAGGATCAGACACACCACTGCAGCTTCGAGTCAATCTTTGACGAGAAGGTAGACTTCTTGATGACTGCTCGAGGTGGTCACGCTCAGTGCTCTCGTTCTCTAATTAGTACCTGTACTCTCACTCTGATGTCTTTATACCATAAACTCAAGACTCATCTATCCTAAAGAAGCGATCGTACACCAACCTTTCGGATCAATCACTATCCTCATGATGATCCTATAGTCGGAAGCATTTTATGAGTTAATAATAAAAATTCATGTCTTAAATTTTCAACTCTTAAAAATATGAACTATCATTACCATTAACTCAAGGGATATATCATAGATACTTTCAAATACACACTATGATAGAAAATAACCCATTTTATTATTTATAGTCAAAATTATAATTTTGCTCTTAAATGTGGGATAAGTGGTAAAAATATACTAATAAAAGTATTAAATTATAAAATAAATTAATCTATTTTTTAAAAATTGATACTTTTGTTAATCGTATATAGGAAAGAAGGCCATCAATATGAAGATCTTATTTTTCCAATTTAGATGAAATAAATTTCAGGCAAAACGAACTTCAAACAAGCCTGAAATTGAATTTCAAAAAAAAAAAAAGAGCCGGTCCGGATCAAATCGATTCAAAAAAAATAGCTTAGCAGATCGCATGGTCCGACCGCACCCAGCAAACTAACCCATTGATGCAATGCTGATGCCAAGCTGATGACAGCATTTTTTGCGATGCACGATGGACCATTTGGAGGGCATTTTGGGGATTTTATATAGAGAAGCGCGCTCTGATTGGCTGAAGAATGCGGTGGTCCATGCAACACCGGGCTCACGCATAATCTATAGAAGGTAATTTGAGAATTTTGTCTAATTTGATGGGCACCTTTCACTAAGATTTGATCGGATGATCGAAATGCATGCACTGATGAATGGCATCCGCAGCTCCCGATTAAGATCCAATGGTTGAGATTCATCCCAACTTTAAACTAAAGACCAGAAGCTTTCCTATGTGTGATCTAATCTTCAAAGCTGATCCAACGGTCCAAATGAAATCTGACTTGATTTAAATTAAATGATTGAGTGATTTTTGGACGGTCCAAATGAAATCTGACTTGATTTAAAATTTTAAGATGATTTTTGAGTGATTTTTGGACCGTTTGATCAACATCCAATGGTTAGAATTGATCTAAGATTCTTTTTGAGTAGTTTTGAGAGTTTTGAACCTAATTTTCAATAGGATTTTGGTGGAAAATCCACCTCTCAACCTATAAAAAGGTCTATTGCCGAAAAAAAAAAGAGGAGGGGAGACAGTGAAAAAAAAACAAAGAAAAACAAGAGAAAGAGAGGAGAGAGGTAGAAAGAGAAGAGAGATTTTTGAGAGAAAAGGAAGGGCTTTTAATTTTTTTTCTTTTCTTCTTCTGATTGAGGGGAGACAGTGAAAAAAAAAAGAAAAAGAAGAGAAAGAGAGGAGAGAGGTAGAAAGAGAAGAGAGATTTTTGAGAGAAAAGGAAGGGCTTTTAATTTTTTTTCTTTTCTTCTTCCGACAATCAGAACATCGATCAAGGAGATTTTTCTTCTTCATCAATTTTTCCACACCAAGAGCGACGGACAAACAAATAGTCTAATTTCATTATACTTTTTATTTTATTTACTATTTTTGAACTTGTTATCATGAACTAAATTTTCTTTAGTAAGGCTAAGGTGTAGCCACTCTTTTGATGTAATATTTAGTATGATTTATTTTTAATTTTTAAATTTTATTCATAAGAAGTATATAAATCTGATCTTAATGATTTTAGATTACTGGCCATCTTCTAATTGACCTAATGAACAAAGATGTTACGGACCAAGTACATCTATGTTATTACTTCTTAATTATATACCTTGTATTATGAATCAAATTAGAATTCATATGCATGCGGGAATTTTAGTGCGCTTTGGATATAGTGTATTTTAATTAGAGAGTTTCACCAAACTTAATACATTAATATTTATTTAAATTATACCTAGACCATAAAGAGGATAATTAATAAATATTGATAGTTTTGCTATGCCTGGACCAAAGGGTAGTGAATAAATTAGGAGACTCCACCGTCATATGAAATAAAATTAATCTAGTAACTTGAATATTGTATTGACTGAGTTGGTGAATCGATTGCCTTAGTAATATATTGCTCTTAAGTTTAAAACCCTAATAATTACACTCTCTCTATTTTTTTGAAATTTTTAATTATTTCTTTATTTTGTTCTTTAATTTCTTATTCTCATAAATCGGTCTTCTAAATAAAGCATAGGAAAGAGCTTTTTAGTACTTATTTTTTAACCCTCAAGGGACGATACTTTACTGATTTACTTTATTACTTGATCGACTGGTGCACTTGCCATAGCTACGGATTAGCACGCATCAAGTTTTTGACATCGTTGCCAGGGATTGTATCTAAAATAATATTAAAATTTTGATCTTAGCTTTACTTTAGAATTTTATTTTTAATTATTATTATTATTTTATTTTTTTAAAAAAAAAAATTTATTCAGTGCATGACACGTACTTGACATAGTAACTTACTATCTTTAGATTTAGAAATTGAAAGAACCATTAGAAGACTACAATAAAAAAGAATCATGGCAGTTGAAGATCCTAACGACATCAATCTAGGATTAGATGTGGCGACTGAAGGACAGCATGAAGCTATTTGACCAGTACATCATCCATTAAATGATTACATCACATCATCTATAGTCGATGCAGCTTCGAGTATCAGGAGATCGCCTGTACGAGCAAATAACTTCAAAATAATACCGACGATGATCCAGATGATTCAATCAACTATCCAATTCAGTGAACACATGCATGATGATCCGAATGCCCATATTTCAACTTTCTTGAACTTTGTGATACTTTTAAAATTAATGGGGTGTCGGATGATGCTATTAGATTAAAGTTATTTTCTTTCTCTTTATGGGACAAAGCTAAAAGTTGGCTTCATTCTCTTCCTGCAGGTTCTATCATAACTTGGGATGTCCTAGCCCAAAAATTCTTAGCCAAGTACTTTTCACCTTCCAAGACTATCAAGATGCGCAACGATATCACTTCTTTTATGCAAATGGACATGGAAACACTATATGAGGCTTGGGAGCATTTCAAGGAACTGCTGAGGAGATGTCCACATCATCAACTATCCGTATGGCTTCAGGTACAAACTTTCTATAATGGTTTATCTCCTACTAATCATTCTATGATTGATGCAGCAGCAGTAGGAGGAACCATTAATCAAAAAATGGAGGAAGAAGCCTTTCGATCTGATCGATGAGATGGCATCAAATAGCTATCAGTGGCAGACAGAATGCATGATGCCAAAAAGACTAGCAGCTGTGCAGGGAGTAGATTGCGTGCCAACCTTACTAGCTGAAATTGCAGCCCTTAGAGCCGAAGTCAACAACTTAAAGGGAAATAGCTATGCATATGTTCAGAGCATTACTTGTGACCTGTGTGGAGGAGGACACGATACGAGCAATTGCCAGACAGGTAATCCTTTTGCTAAAATAACTGATACAGCTAATTATGTTGGTAATTTTTTCAGGCCGCAACAAAACAATCCCTACTCCAACACATACAATCAAGGGTGGAGGCAGCACCCAAATTTCTCATGGAGCAATCAAAATGCAGCACAACAGCCACCCCCAGGGATTCCAAGTACCTGAAAAGAAGTCCAACATGGAAGAGCTGATGGTCAAATTTATGCAAAACCAAGAAGCAACTATAAAAAATTTGGAAGCCAAACTTAGGCAGGACCAAGCAGCAGCAATTCGAAACTTGGAGATGCAAATAGGTCAAATGGCTAAGATAATCTCCGAGAGACCTCAAGGATCCTTGCCCAGCAACACGGAGACCAATCCAAGGGAGCAAGTCAATGCTATCACCCTAAGAAGTGGTACAAAGCTGGAGGAAGCCACATCAGAAGAAAGAGACTGAAGAGCCAACTACAAATAAGAAACCATCAACTAAAATTCGTCAGTCACCAAAACAACCAGCAGATGGATGGTCTCCAGGTATACGGTTTGCCGATCCAAATGTGAAGCCCTACGTGCCGCCACTACCATTTCCAGAGAGACAAATACAGCATCCAGATAAAAAATTTTCTAACTTTTTCAAAATATTAAAGAATTTACATATTAATATTTCTTTTGTAGATGCTATTACTCAAATGCCCAGGTATGCCAAGTTTCTCAAAGAAATCCTAACAAATAAGAAAAAGCTGAAGGAGCATGAGAGAATAAATTTGAATGAAGAATGCTCAGCAATACTTCAAAATAAATTACCACAGAAGCTAAAAGATCCAGGAGTTTTACTATCCCTTGCATTATTGGTGATTGTAGTTTTGATAAAGTTTTATGTGATTTAGGAGCAAGTATTAATCTCATGCCTTTTTCTATTTTTCAGGAAAGCTGGGTCTAGGAGAACCAAAGCCTACCACTATTACTCTTCAATTAGCCGACAGATCCATTAAATATCCAAGAGGTATAGTGGAGGATGTCTTGGTAAAGGTAAACAAGTTTATTTTTTCTATTGATTTTATTGTTCTTGATATGAAAGAAGATTATGATGTACCCCTTATTTTAGGGAGACCCTTTTTAGCTACTGGAGGAGCTTTAATAGATGTTCAATAAGAAAAATTAATTCTTAGAAGTCCAAGATGAACAAGTTACTTTTAATGTTTTCAAAGATACTAAACATCCTGATGATAATCAAACTTATTTTTTAATTGATATTATTGACAATTCAGTATATGAGAATTCTGTAGAAAATAGGTTTGAGACTATAAAAGCTAGCAATGTTCAATTGAAAGAGGGCTCGATCAAACATGAAAGTATTCCAATTGAAGTGGCACCAGATTGATCCACTTTAGAACTCAAAGAAAGTCAAGCTGAAGACTATAAATCAAAACTACTAGATAGGTTGTTTCTTTTCTTTTTAGTTTTGATCATTTTTCTTTTCTTTTACTTTTTAGTAACTTATTGTTGCTCTTTTACTGCTTTGGTGTGTATTTTCAATTTTGCAAAAAAAAATCAATGAGAGCTCAAGCAAAATTTTAAAGCTTCAAAGAACTAGACCGAACCAAATCAGGTGTATTCCTTCCTATCCTTTATTGCACCCTTTATTTTTCTTTCTCCTTTAAGACAATGTAGAATATGTTAGGGGGTAAAAGAAAAAAATACCATGTGTCAAGAAGAAAATAATGAGCAAGATAGACTGGACAAGTGATAAAAGATAGAATTATTTGCTAATGAATGTAATGAGTTAAAGAAGTAGATTAGTTGGTCGACTTTTAGCAACCTACTTAGGTCATTAAAAGACTATTAGCACTTCTAATTGCACATGCACACTAACAAGGCAAAGTAGGTATTGATTATAAGGCCAACTGAGGATTCAATTATCACTAAAAATTGGTAATTAATATACATTCTAATCAAAGAAACTTGAATTTAAGGAAAGAGCTACCTGCCTAAAAATAAAGTGCAAAAGATAGAGTATATGTGGATTGCCCAAAGCCTAGTAACTGGGTCTCTACACCTAGGTCAAGTGTGGAAATTTACGTAAAATGGTGAAGGGAAGGCCAGGATGCTCAGCACAGCAAAGAAAAAAAAAATGGGGGTGGGGGCGCAGTATGAAAGCTACTTTAATTCATGAGTATAAAATTGAGAATGTATAGAAAATTCGACCAAAATAGGTGATAAGAGAGGATACTTTTGTTCTTTTAATTTAATACTGAAATGCTAAAGTTAGTCATCACGAACACAAGTGCTATAGATCTTTGATGTACTCTAAGAAAGTTTTTAATTGTATTGACTGAAAAATTTGCTTCTAAAGCTCAATGCTTAATTAGCAGTATTTTCTAAACTTTTTGACCTTTAGTCCTAGATTTTATCTTTGTGATGGATAATCTTATTGAAACATGGTATTAAATAAAACATTGCTAAGGGACTAGCAATGACTAAGTTGGAGGGTGTGATAAGTGATAAAAATATACTAATAAAAGTATTAAATTATAAAATAAATTAATCTATTTTTTTAGAAATTGATACTTTTGTTAATCTTATGTAGAAAAAAATGCCACCAATGTGAAGATCTTATTTTTCTAGTTCAGATGAAATAAATTTCAAGCAAAACGGACTTCAAATGAGCCCTGAAATTGAATTTCAAAAAAAAAAAAAAAAAGAGCTAGTCCGGTTCAAACCACTTTAGAAAAATTGGCTCAATAGACAACCCGGTTCGACCACACCTAGTAGACCGACCCACTAATGCAACGCTGATGCCAAGCTTAGCATTTTTCATGGCACATGGTGGACCGTTTGGAGGGCATTTTGGGGTTTTCACATGGAGAAGCACGCTCCGATTGGCTGAAGAGTGGGGCGGTCCATGCAATACTAGGCTCGCGCATGATCTACAAAAGGTAATTTGAGAATTTTGTCTAATTCGACAGGCGCCTTTCACTAGGATTTGATCGGATGGCCGAAATGCACATGCTGACGAATGGCAACCGCAGCTCCCAATCGAGATCCAACGGTTGAGATTCATTCTGACTTTAAACTAAAAATCAAAAGCTTTTCTGTGTGTGATTTGATGGCCCAGATTTGATCTTCAAGGTCAATCCGACGGTCCAAATGAAATCCGACTTGATTGGAGATTTTAAGATGATTTTTGAGTGATTTTTGGACCGTTTGATCAACATCCAATGGTTAGAATTGATCTAGGATTCTTTTTGAGTTGTTTTGAGAGTTTTAAGCCTAATTCTCAATAGGATTTTGGTGGAAAATCCACCTCTCAACCTATAAAAAGGTCTATTACCAAAAAAAAAGAGAGGAGGAGGGGAGACAGTGCAAAAAAAAAAAAGAAAAAGAAGAGAAAGAGAGGAGAGAGGTAGAAAGAGAAGGGAGATTTTTGAGAGAAAAGGAAGGGCTTTTAAATTTTTTTTCTTCTTCTTCTGACAATCAGAATATTGATCAAGAAGCTTCTTCTTTTTCACCAATTTTTTCATACCAAGAGCGACGGACAATTAATTTCAACAATCATACAGTCTAATTTCTTTATGCTTTTTATTTTATTTGCTGTTTTCGAACTTGTTATCATGAACTAAATTTTCTTTTACCAAGGCTAAGGTGTAGCCACTCTTTTGATGCAATATTTAGTATGATTTATTTTTAATTTTTAAATTTTATTCATGAGAAGTATATAAATCTGATCTTAATGCTTTTAGATTACTGGCCATCTTCTAATTGACCTAATGAACATAGATGTTACGGACCAAGTACATCTATGTTATTGCTTCTTGATTATATATCTTGTATTATGAATCAAATTAGAATTCATATGCATGCAAAAATTTTAGTGCGCTTTGGACGCAGCGTATTTTAATTAGAGGGATTTCACAAAACTTAATGCATTAATATTTATTTAAATTACACCTGGACCAAAGGATAATTAATAAATATTGATAGTTTTGCTATGCCTGGACCAAAGGATAGTGAATAAATTAGGAGACTCCACCGTCACATGAAATAAAATTAATCTAATAACCTGAATATTGTATTGACTGAGTTGGTGAACCGATTGCCTTAGTAATCCATTGCTCTTAAGTTTAAAACCCTAATAATTACACTCTCTCTATTTTCTTAAAATTTTTAATTATTTTTTTATTTTGTTCTTTAATTTCTTATTCTCATAAATCGGTCTTCTAAATAAAGCATAGGAAAGAGCTTTTCAGTACTTATTTTTCAATCCTCTAGGGATGATACTCTACTCATTCACTTTATTACTTGATCGACTGGTGCACTTGCCATAGCTATAAATTAGCACGCATCAAGTTTTTGGCACCGTTGTCGGGGATTGTGTCTAAAATAATATTAAAATTTTGATCCTAGCTTTACTTTAGAAATTTTATTTTTAATTTTTATTATTATTTTATTTTTTTTTAAAAAAAAATTGTTCAGTGCATGACACGTACTGGACATAGTAACTTACTACCTTTAGATCCAGAAATTGAAAGGACCATTAGAAGACTACAACAAGAAAGAAACATGGCAGCTGAAGATCCTAACGACATCAATCTAGGATTGGATATGGCGACCGAAGGACAGCATGAAGCTATTCGACCAGTACATCATCCATTAAATGATTACATCACACCATCTGTAGCCGATGCAGCTTCGAGCATCAGGAGACCGCCTGTACGAGCAAACAACTTCGAAATAAAATCGACGATGATCCAGATGATTCAATCAACTGTCCAATTCAGTGGACACATGCATGATGATCCGAATGCCCATATTTCTAACTTTCTTAAACTTTGTGATACTTTTAAAATTAATGGGGTGTCGGATGATGCTATTAGATTAAGGTTATTTCCTTTCTCTTTATGGGACAAAGCTAAAAGTTGGCTTCATTCTCTTCCTGCAGGTTCTATCACAACTTGGGATGTCCTAGCCCAAAAATTCTTAGCCAAGTACTTTCCACCTTCCAAGACTACTAAGATGCACAACGATATCACTTCTTTTATGCAGATGGACATGGAGACACTATATGAGGCTTGGGAGCATTTCAAGAAACTGCTGAGGAGATGTCCACATCATCAACTATCCATATGGCTTCAGGTACAAACTTTCTATAATGGTTTATCTCCTCCTAATCGTTCTATGATTGATGTAACAGTAGGAGGAATCATTAATCAAAAAATGGAGGAAGAAGCCTTTGATCTGATCGATGAGATGGCATCAAATAGCTATCAAGTGGCAGACAGAACGCATGATGCCAAAAAGACTAGTAGCTGTGTAGGGAGTAGATTGCGTGCCAACTTTACTAGCTAAAGTTGCAGCCCTTACAGCAGAAGTCAACAACTTGAAGAGAACAGCTATGCATATTCAGAGCATTCACCTGTGACCTATGTGGAGGAGGACACATGATACGAGCAATTGCCTAGATAGGTAATCCTTTTGCTAAAACAACTGATACAGCTAATTATGTTGGATAATTTTTTTAGGCCGCAACAAAACAATCCCTACTCCAACACATACAATCAAGGGTGGAGGCAGCACCCAAATTTCTTCATGGAAGTAATCAAAATGCAGCACAACAGCCACCCCTTGGGATTCCAAGTATACCTGAAAAGAAGTCCAACATGGAAGAGCAAACTGATGGTCAAATTTATGCAAAACCAAGAAGCAACTATAAAAAATTTTGAAGCCAAACTTAGGCAGGACCAAACCAGCAGCAATTCGAAACTTGGAGATGCAAATAGGTCAAATGGCTAAGATAATCTCCGAGAGACCTCAAGGATCCTTGCCCAGCAATACGGAGATCAATCCAAGGGAGCAAGTCAATGCTATCACCCTAAGAAGTGGTACAAAGCTGGAGGAGCCACATCAGAAGAAAGAGACTGAAGAGCCAACTACAAATAAGGAACCATCAACTAAAATTCGTCAGTCACCAAAACAACCAGCAGATGGATGGTCTCCAGGTATACAGTTTGCCGATCCAAATGTGAAGCCCTACGTGCCGCCACTACCATTCCCAGAGAGACAAATACAGCATCCAGATAAGAAATTTTCTAACTTTTTCAAAATTATTAAAGAATTTACATATTAATATTCCTTTTGTAGATGCTATTACTCAAATGCCCAGGTATGCCAAGTTTCTCAAAGAAATCTAACAAATAAGAAAAAGCTGAAGGAGCATGAGAGAATAAATTTGAATGAAGAATGCTCAGCAATACTTCAAAATAAATTACCACAGAAGCTAAAAGATCCAGGGAGTTTTACTATCCCTTGCATTATTGGTGATTGTAGTTTTGATAAAGTTTTATGTGATTTAGGAGCAAGTATTAATCTCATGCCTTTTTCTATTTTCAGGAAGCTGGGTCTAGGAGAACCAAAGCCTACCACTATTACTCTTCAATTAGCCGACAGATCCATCAAATATCCAAGAGGTATAGTGGAGGATGTCTTGGTAAAGGTAAACAAGTTTATTTTTTCTATTGATTTTATTGTTCTTGATATGGAAAGAAGATTATGATGTACCCCTTATTTTAGGGAGACCCTTTTTAGCTACTGGAGGAGCTTTAATAGATGTTCAACAAGAAAAATTAATTCTTAGAGTCCAAGATGAACAAGTTACTTTTAATGTTTTCAAAGATACTAAACATCCTGATGATAATCAAACTTATTTTCTAATTGATATTATTGACAATTCAGTATATGAGAATTCTGTAGAAAATAGGTTTGAGACTATAAAAGCTAGCAATGTTCAAATTGAAAAAAGGGCTCGACCAAACATGAAAGTATTCCAATTGAAGTGGCACCAGATTGATCCACTTTAGAACTCAAAGAAAGTCAAGCTGAAGACTATAAATCAGAACTACTAGATAGGTTGTTTCTTTTCTTTTTAGTTTTGATCATTTTTCTTTTCTTTTATTTTTTAGTAATTTATTGTTGCTCTTTTACTGCTTTGGTGTGTATTTTCAATTTTGCAGAAAAAAATCAATGAGAGCTCAAGCAAAATTTCAAAGCTCCAAAGAACCAGACTGAACCAAATCAGGTGTATTCCTTCCTATCCTTTATTGCACCCTTTATTTTTCTTTCTCCTTTAAGACAATGTAGAATAAGTTAGGGGGTAAAAAAAAAAAAAATCATGTGTCAAGAAGAAAATCTTGAGCAAGATAAGACTGGATAAGTGATAAAAGATAGAATTATTTGCTAATGAATGTAATGAGTTAAAGAAGTAGATTAGTTGGTCAACTTTTAGCAGCCTACTTAGGTCATTAAAAGACTATTAGCACTTTTAATTGCACATGCACACTAACAAGGCAAAGTAGGTATTGATTATAAGGCCAACTGAGGATTCAATTATCACTAAAAATTGGTAATTAATATACATTCTAATCAAAGAAACTTGAATTTAAGGAAAGAGCTACCTGCCTAAAAATAAAGTGCAAAAGATAGAGTATATGTGGATTGCCCAAAGCCTAGTAACTGGGTCTCTGCACCTAGGTCAAGTGTGAAAATTCACGTAAAATGGTGAAGGAAAGGCCAGGATGCTCAGCACAGTAAAAAAAAAAAAAAAAAAAAGGCAGTGTGAAAGCTACCTTAATTCATGAGTATAAAATTGAGAATGTATAGAAAATTGACCAAAATAGGTGATAAGAGAGGATACTTTTGTTCTTTTAATTTAATACTGAAATGCTAAAGTTAGTCATCACGAACACAAGTGCTATAGATCTTTGATGTACTCTAAGAAAGTTTTTAATTGTATTGACTGAAAAATTTGCTTCTGAAGCTCAATGCTTAGTTAGCAGTATTTTCTAAACTTTTTGACCTTTAAGTCCTAGATTTTATCTTTGTGATGGATAATCTTATTGAAACATGGTATTAAATAAAACATTGCTAAGGGACTAGCAATGACTAAGTTGGGGGTGTGATAAGTGGTAAAAATATACTAATAAAAGTATTAAATTATAAAATAAATTAATCTATTTTTTAGAAATTGATACTTTTATTAATCTTATGTAGGAAAGAAGGCCACCAATATGAAAATCTTATTTTTCTAGATTCAAATGAAATAAATTTCAGGCAAAACGGACTTCAAACGAGCCCGAAATTGAATTTCAAAAAAAAAAAAGTTGGTCCGGTTCAAAATCGGTTCAGAAAAATTGGCTCAGTAGATTGCCCGGTTCCGACCCACACTAGCAGACCAAACCGATCCGCTGATGCAACGCTGACGTCAGCATTTTTTGCGGTGCACGGTGGACCGTTTGGAGGGCATTTTTGGGATTTCACATGGAGAAGCGCGCTCCGATTGGCTGAAGAATGGGGCAGTCCATGCAACACCGGGCTCATGCATGGTCTATAGAGGGTAATTTAGGAATTTTATATAATCCAATGGGTGCCTCTCACTGGGATTTGATCGGACGGATCAAAATGCATGCATTGACGAACGGCATCCATGCAGCTCTCGGTCGAGATCCAATGGTTGAGATTCATCTCGACTTTAAACTAAAGACCAGAAGCTTTTCTGTGCATGATCTGATGGCCCAGATTTGATCTTCAAGGCTGATCCAATGGTCCAAATGAAATTCGACTTGATTTGGAATTTTAAGATGATTTTTGAGTGATTTTTGGACCGTTTGATCAACATCCAACGGTTAGAATTATCCAGGATCTTTTTTGAGTTATTTTGAGAGTTTTAAACCTAATTTTTCAATAGGATTTTCGGTGGAAAAATCCACCTCTTAGCCTATAAAAAGGGGTTGCTGTTGCCGAAGAAAAAAAAGAGAGAGGAGAGGGGAGATAGTAAAAAAAAGAAAAAAGAAAAGAAGAGAAAGAGAGGAGAGAGGTAGAAAGAGAAGAGAGATTTTTGAGAGAAAAGGAAGGGCTTTTAATTTTTTTTCTCTTCTTCTTCCGACAATCAGAACATTGATCAAGGAGCTTCTTTTCTTCTTCACCAAGTTTTCCACACCAAGAGCAACGGACAATCAATTTCAGCAATCAAACAGTCTAATTTCTTTATGCTTTTTATTTTATTTTACTATTTTTGAACTTGTTATCATGAACTAAATTTTCTTTTACTAAGGCTAAGGTGTAGCCACTCTTTTGATGCAATATTCAGTATGATTTATTTTTAATTTTAAATTTTATTCATGAGGAGTATATAAATCTGATCTTAATGCTTTTAGATTACTGGCCATCTTCTAATTGATCTGATGAACATAGATGTTACGGACCAAGTACATCTATGTTATTGCTTCTTGATTATATACCTTGTATTATGAATCAAATTAGAATTCATATGCATGTGAAAATTTTAGTGCGCTTTGGACGCAGCGTATTTTAATTAGAGGGATTTCACAAAACTTAATGCATTAATATTTATTTAAATTACACCTGGACCAAAGGATAATTAATAAATATTGATAGTTTTGCTATGCCTTGGACCAAAGGGTAGTGAATAAATTAGGAGACTCCACCGTCACATGAAATAAAATTAATCTGGTAACCTAAATATTATATTGACTGAGTTGGTGAACCGATTGCCTTAGTAATATATTGCTCTTAAGTTTAAAACCCTAATAATTACACTCTCTCTATTTTTTGAAATTTTTAATTATTTCTTTATTTTGTTCTTTAATTTCTTATTCTCATAAATCAGTCTTCTAAATAAAGCATAGGAAAGAGCTTTTCAACATTTATTTTCCAATCCTCTAGGGATGATACTCTACTCATTTACTTTATTACTTGATCAACTGATGCACTTGCCATAGCTATAGATTAGCACATATCAATGTGTACTACAAGTGTTAGCCAATTATGGCTTCTAGGGCATACATATCTAACAAACTCCCACTTGACCAAAAGCCAATTGGCTACAAATCTATGTCCCATCTTCTCAAGGTGGGTTTCGATCTTCTATTAGCCCAACGGCTTTGTGAGTGGGTCTACCACATTATCTACGGAGTTGACTCTCTTGACCTCGACATAACCCTTCTCAAGGTAATCGTGGATGAGGTGGTATCGCCGCTCAATGTGCTTGGATTTCTGGTGAGACCTCGGTGCCTTAGCAAGGGCTATGGCGCCATTGTTGTCGCAGTACAGCGGAATGTCATCTGATGGTATCACTCCAATTTTTATGGTGAATTTCTTGTACCAGAATGCCACCTTTATAGCTTCAAATGCAGCGATGTATTCTGCTTTCATGGTGGAATATGCTATCACTATCTGCTTGAAACTTTTTTAACTGACAGCACCACCATTACACATAAACAAACTTCCAAATGTTGACTTTTGATCATCTATATCGAACATGAAATCTAAGTCTATATACCCCTGGACTTGGAGTTCTCCATTACCAAAAACCAACAACATATCCTTAGTTCTTCTCAAGTACATAAGGATACATTTTACAAAACTCCAGTGTTCTTCACCAAGATTTGACTGATATTTGCTCGTGACACTCGCAGTATGAGCTATATCAGGTCGTGTACGTAATATGGCATTCATGAGTCTCCCTATTGCTGAAGCATAAGAGATCTTGCTCATCCATTCTATCTCCTCAGGTGTGCTAGGGCACATCTTCTTAGAGAGATGAATGTCATGTCTGAAGGATATCAAACCCCTCTTGGAGTTTTTCATGCTAAACCTCTTTAGCACTTTCTTTATGTACATCTTCTATGAAAGACCTAGCATCCTATTCGGTCTATTTCTATAGACCTTAATTCCTAAAATGAAAGATGCTTCTCCTAGGTCCTTCATGGAGAATTCTTTAGATAACCACATTTTAACTGTGGTTAACATTGGAATATCATTCCCAATAAGGAGGATATCATCCACGTATAGTATGAGAAAGACAATAGCGCTCCCATTGACCTTTTTGAAGATACATGGTTTCTTCTCATTTTTGAGGAAATCAAATAATTTGATCACATCATAAAATTAAGTATTCTTGCTCTGAGATACTTGCTTAAGTTTATATATGAAACTTTGCGGTCTGCATACTTTATGATCAACATCACTGGATTTGAAACCTAGTGGTTGTTTCATATAGATATCTTCCTCAAGGTATCCATTTAAGAATATCGTGTTCACATCCATTTGTGATATTTCATAATCAAAAT
Source organism: Cocos nucifera (assembly GCA_006176705.1). NCBI lineage: Eukaryota > Viridiplantae > Streptophyta > Magnoliopsida > Arecales > Arecaceae > Cocos > Cocos nucifera. The sequence continues at coordinate 21,861 of QRFJ01002072.1, read as the reverse complement.
AGGCTACAATAGCAAGCAATGTGCAAATGGACTTTAGTATAGCTACTGACAAAAAGGTATCCTGATAGTCAATGCCTTCATGCTGACTATACCTTTTCACCACTAATCTAGCTTTGAATGTCTCCACATTTCCATCTGCACCAATCTTTTTCTTGTAGATCCATTTACACCCAATAGGTACTATACCTTCTAGTGGATCTACCAAGATCCGACTTGGTTTGAGTGTATTGAGTTAATTTCTAACTTCATTGTCTCTAACCATTTCTTGCAGTCGATATCTGATATCGTCTCATCATAGGTTTTGGGATCATCAACATGAATCTCATTATCTACGAGGAATATTTTCTCTACTTTCTTTGAGATAGTACCTAACTACCTCTCAAGGGGATGGAAAACCCATTTCGATCTACGAGGTGGAGGAGATAGTGATTATTTTCGCTCAACCTGATTTGGTTCTATAGGATCCTTAGCTCGTTGCTCTTGTGAGACTTTCTCCTCGAGCTTGATCTGCTTTCCAATGCCGCTATCTTGAATAAACTATTTTTCAAGAAAGTTGGCATGCCAACTCACAATCACATTATGATCTTCTAGAATGTAGAAATAATATCCTAATGACTCTTTAAGATATCCTATAAATCGAGCTCTAATGGACCTAAAATCTTACTTGTCAGCTTGTTGTCTTTTGACATGAGCCGGACAACCCCAAACTCTGAGATGACTTAGACTTGGTTTTTTACCATGCCATATCTCATACGGTGTGATAGGAAAGATTTTAGAGGGAATCCTATTCAGTAAATATATGGCAGTTAAAAGACTATGTCCCCAAAAAAAATTAGGAAGATCTGTGAAGCTCATCATGGATCAGACCATATCAATAGGGTTCGATTCCTCCATTCTGAAACTCTATTGAGTTGAGGTGTTCCAAGTGATGTCCATTGAGAGACTATGCCATTTTGCTTGAGATAGTCAAGAAATTTTCAACTAAGGTATTCACCTCCTCGATCTGATTGAAGAATCTTAATCGATTTTTCAGTTTGCTTTTCTAGTTTATATCTGAATTTCTTAAACTTTTCAAAAACTTTAGACTTATGTCTCATAAGATACACATATCCATATCGAGATAAATCATCGATAAAGGTTATGAAGTAGACAAAGTTGCCTCTAGTCGGCACATCAAATGAGCCGCACCCATCATTATGTACTAGGGCAAGTAGATCTATGGCCCTTTCCCCATGTCCCACAAAAGGGAGCTTAGTCATTTTGCCATGAAGACATGATTCATAAATTGGATATGATTCGAAAGTTAACAAACTCAATAGCCCAATTTTCTTCAATTTGTTAACCCTATCTTCTGCTATATGACCTAGCCTTAGGTGCCATAGATACCTATCATTCGAACTATCCTTGGATAATTTTACAGCATTCACATTTTGCTTGATATTAAAGATAGATACATCAATATGTAATTGATAGAGATCGTAAATGAAGAAATCACTTGCAATTTTATTTCTTTCATAAAGAATATTACAATGGTCCTTAAAAAAACTAATTACATAGTCTTCTTATGCTAAACATGAAATAGAAATTAAATTTCTACTTATAGTAGGCACATAATAATAATCCCTAAGTACTAAATCTATGCCAGACGGTAGTCAAAGAGGATAGGTTTTCATGGCCACAATAGCAACTCTTGCTCCATTTTTGATGCATTGGATCATTTCATCATCCCTTAGCCTCCTGCTATCCTCAAGATCGTGCATGAAAGTGCATAAATAAGCACTAGAATCAGAGTCAAGCACCCAACTGGATGCAAAAGAAATCGTAAGGATAGATTCAATAACGAGCATACCCTCAGAAGGACCTGTCTCCTTCTTATTCTTCAGGATGGCTAGGTATATAGGGCAGTTCTGCTTCTAGTGGCTATCAGTATTACAATGAAAATACTTTTCTTTATTAGCGGTCTTCTTCTTCAGCTCTGTCTTCTTTTTCTTTTCATCTTCCACCTTCTGTCTTTTCATAGACTTTTTCTTCTTTTTAAAAGACTTTTTCTTCTTTTTAAAAGACTTTCTCTTGAAAGAAGTCCGTTTCATAGCAAGTACTGAGCCTTTAGAATCTTTCATAGAAAGCTCAGCAGTAATCAGAATGTTCATAAGCTCGATTAGAGTACTTTAATGTTTATGCGTATGATAGTTCATAATGAATTATCCATATGCATCAGTCAAGGATTATGTCATTCCATAGATCCTGGTCTAACTTCACTCCGAGCTTCTTAAGCTCTTCTAAGTCCTTGATCATCATTAGACAATGGTCTTGGACTGACTGTCCATCATGTATTTTAGTCTCAAATAGTCATTTAGTTACTTGATATTTGGCTGCGCGATTCTGTTTACCAAACAACTCTTATAGGTGAGCCAACATTTGGTGGACAGTCTTGATATCTTTATGTTGGCACTGAAGCTCATCAGACATCGAGCCCAACATGTAGTATCTGATCTTATTATCTTCATCCATCCATTTATCAAGAGACGTTCTCTGTTCAATGGATGAACGAGCTGGTAAGATGGGAGGATCCTGGTCTAATACATAAGTTAACTTCTCGAAACCTAAAATAATTTTAAAGTTTTGAAGCCAATCCTTGTAATTGGGTCCGATCAGTCTACGGGTGTCTAGCATATTGGCTAGTGGGTTGGATGCAGATATTTTTCTTTTCCTATAGAGAGTCAAAGTTTCTAGTTAGATTTTATAATTAAGACTTGAACAATTTATTTAGGAGTTTGATTTTTAAACAAATTAGCTTTCACTATTTTTTCGGATCCCTATACTTCCTCTGTAGAGATACAAAAATCTTCATGATTAATGATTTCTAGTAGATGCTGCAGTCCCACCAATTGACTCATCACCTCACCTAATAGTTATTGGTGATGGATTAGCCAATGAGTGAACAACTCTTGTCCAATGATTCTCTAATTATGGTGCACCAAGGCTTGGTCTCTAATTCAGGAATCTCATCATGCTCAAAATATTGATCCACTCTTTAGTTAAATCAGACCCACCATTTACATAGATTGGATTTCTAATTAGATCTCTCACTGTATCCAAAATATTGAGCCCCATCCATCCTCCAGCCCATAGCATCCAATGCCTAATAAACATGGTTGCATCTTTTCGATGCAACTGAACCACTATGACCAGCCAAGAATAATCAATCTGGGGAAGAGCCTGCACATCTACAATGGTGGAAGACCTTAGACTTAATTTTTTTCTTAGGGAGATTTGATTTAGGTCTTTTTAAACCTGACTTGACATAGTCATAACCATTATGACTAATCTAGTGGCATGGGTTAGCTCGAATTATTAGCCACCTCAGATCAGGACTGAGCCGATAAATACAGCTAGGTAAGTGAGACCGGTGGAAGGGATATGCCATTAACTCAGCAAGAATGCATTTAAGTCAAGTAGCTCCCAATTAAAAATTAGTTGATCATATCTGCCAAACTTATCTTAGACACCAAATTGTTAAGCTAGAACCAATCAGATTAGCCTACAATCCAGACTCTAACTACTAAGCTTGATTAGGTCTTAACTTGATCGATCACTCATGTGACTCGACCTTGACCCAAACTTAATCCTATTAGGCTGGTCAATTTAAGCACTCTTGATCCCATCTAATTGACTCTTGATTCAATTCGATCAACCGCTAGATCTAATTGAGCTACCCAAGCATGAACCCAATTTTATGAATATGTCTTAGATTTGAAAAATTTTAATTTTAGACCTAATATATTTAATAATATTAATTCTTAATTAAGTTTAGAGTTCCAAAATAAAATATGTAAATAAAATCTTAGGATTTTAGAATCTAGATTTTGTAGAAAATAAGTTTTAGATTTTTGATTAAGGACGAACGTGCAGTACCCCTACACATCATAAGAACACCCCATCGAATGGAAGGAGAGGACGTTTAAATCCTACTTCATTCTTATAATTTGATGGCCAAGGAAAATATCTTAATCAGAAATATGATGAATCTACAAAACTAGTTAGATCTACATATATATCACATATATAAAATTGATCTAACTTAAAAACATGTCTTGCATACATCTTATGTATCATATCATGCATATTTTTAGATCTAAATTATCTCATAAATATCTAAAAAATAAAATTTAAATTTGATCATATCAAATTACATTTATTCAAGACAACTTTGTAGAACTATTCTACAACTAGTCTAAACATGGATCTACCATATCTCATATGAAAAATTAAATAAATTTATTTTCTATTTTTAGATCTAATTATAATATTTATAATATCAAAAAATAGTAAATAAATAGTTTTAAAATTATAATTAATCAAATCAAAACTATGATCATCCTAGACTACACATAGAACAATTCTATTCCAAGTCTAGTCATGCATCTCATACATCTTAAATCTAGATTATTTAATTTTTTTTAATTTTTAATTTTAGATCTAATCATATCTAATGTGATATCTAAAATCATCTAATTATCAAATCAAAATTATATTAAAATCAGATCTAAATAATTATGGAACCTTGCTCTGATACCAGTTGAAGGAAACACCCTATTTCCCAGGTCAGGATTATTCAGATCTGATTTTATCAAGAGGAATATTTTAAAAAAAATTTTCTTAGATCTAAATTAGATTTGAGACTCTCCAGATCTAATTTTATTAATCTAATAAAATAAAAATAAATTAAATTAAATTAAATCTAATTTAATTATACCTTATTATGGGTAATCCTATTATCCTATGATGATCCCGATGTTTGCTTGAGGTTCTGGATGTAGCCACGCAAGTGCCTAGCCTCTATCGGTATCCACTCGAGTAGGTTCTAGATATCTTCTCCTTCTCAATCTGTGATCCAAAGATCAGATCTGGATCTGATCTTGATGGTCTATAAAACACCTTTTGAAGATCGGGTGTTGTCTCTTGCAGCAGTGCTGCCTTCTTCATTCTTATCGTCTTTCTCTTGCTTGGATCACACCAACTCAAACCCAAAGCTTCTTGGGCATGGAGAGGAGACAGAAGATTTGAAGGTGGCATGGAGAGGGAGGGAGAGAAGCCTTGTGGCATGGGCAAAGGGTAGAGGATCAAAATCCTAGGCATAGAAAGGGTTTATATAGACCCTGCTGCGCCATATAGTGCCACATCATCTAGACCAATCATGGCTCTTTGTTCAATCAGATCTAAATATGATTGGTGGAATGACATTATCTAATCCAATCAGATTAGAGTCCCTCACAAACCTCCTTAGATGGCACTAAGACTGATCAAAGATGACTCTTTAGCACCACCCAAGTTGAATGCATGAAGCAACTGGAGTCCCATCTATATGGGACTCCAATCCTTATCTACTTTGGGCGCACGCCTTCCTAGGCATGCACCCCTTGCCTTTCTACTATTTAGTAGGTGGACAAGGGTCAAAGCTCTCTCCTATGGGTGCATGACACATGGACAGATGTCTAAGTATCAACGGTCAACATTTGACCATAGTCCAAAGACAAGATTTAGCAGGTGATGGAAAATGGTAGGTGTTGTCTCAAATTTATCTTATAATTTAAGATAATCCTTTTTTGACCTGGACAAGCTTTAGTCAGACCAAGTAAAGGTTTCTAAGTGAGTCTAAATATATTTGGCTCAGTCGAGACAACTCTTAATGATTGTTAAAGGTGAACATTAGGCTTAATCATGTGCTAGCATGATTTTTTTGAACCTAATTGAATCTTATTTAAATCAATTGTACTGGGTGAGTCTAATTGATGATATTCAAATCCAAATCCTTATTTATGTGACCTAGTTAGATTCAGTTCTGTATGGTAATGAGCTATGTCATGATCTTTATCATCGACATCATCGAAACACCATCCGATAGATGAAAACTTTTCTGATTCAGATAATTAGTATGATCGATCATCCAAATCATTCTAATAGCTCCCAAAATCCACTAGTGACACCTAGCAGCATATGGTGGCAATCCATCAAAACTGAAAATGAACCTCTTGGTGCAGTTACCTGTGTGATTAAGTTTCTCTATCTTGAGCCCCGATAGGATTATGGTTAAGGTGATCTTATCAAATCCTAATTTTCGTCATATGAATTAATCATTCGATTTAAGTCCAATATGAAAATCCTAATAGAAACTCTTTCTATTATTTCACTCCGCCATGGCCATGAGCTTATGAACTTGATTCTCATGATCATCATAGGGCTACTCGTCATCTACCGAGGTAAATAGATCCTCTATTGGTGCAATCCAATTCCTACAATGAACATGCTATAGTCAACATATGCCTCAAGATTGTGAATGGCTAGGAGACCGAGTTATGGTGTAGTCAAACTATAACACCCTCAAGGTGAACTACCGATGCACCTCAGATCAAAGAATCAGACATACCACTATAGCTTCAAGCCAGTCTTTGAGACAAGGTAGACTTTCTGATGACTGCTCAAGGTGGTCATGCTCAGTGCCCTCATTCTCTAACGAGTATCTATACTCTTACTCCGGTGTCTCTACACCATAGACTCAAGACTCATCTATCCTAAAGAAATGATCATACACCAGCCTTTCAGATCAATCACCATCCTCATGATGATCCTATGGTCGGAAGCATTTTATGAGTTAATAATAAAATTTCATGTCTTAAATTTCTAACTTTTGAAAATATGAAATATCATTACCATTAACTCAAGAGATGTATCACAGATACTTTCAAATACACACTGTGATAGAAAATAACCCATTTTATTATTTATAGTCAAAATTATAATTTTACCCTTAGATGTGTATTACAAGTGTTAGCCAATTCTGACTTCTAGGGCACACATATCTAACACCTATCTAGGTATAGGTACATCTATCTTATGACATATAAGTATGAATCATTTAAAATATTTAAATGATTCCATAATAAAATAGAAAAATAAACTAGAAAAGTATTAATTAAAACTCTTCAATCAGATTGAGGAGGTGAATACCTATCTAGTGAGTTCTTGACATATTTAGGAAAGAATAGGATTCTCTCATAATAGACTCCTCTAGGAATACCAAAGCATAATGGTGTATCGAAAAAAAAGAATCAAACCTTATTAGACATGGTTCGATCCATAATGGGATTTGCTAGTCTACCTGTATCATTTTGGAGTTATGCTCTTGAGACTACATGTTTTATATTGAACAATGTTCCAAGTAAATCTATTACAAAGACTCTATATGAGATATAGATTGGATGTAGGTCTACACTCTCTCACCTTCGAGTTTGGGATTGTCCAGCTTACTTCAAATATTTACATACAGATATAACTTGGACCCCGACCCGATAAGTATGTGTTTATAGGGTTCTCCAATAAAACTAGGGGTTACTATTTCTACTATGCTAAAGAATAAAAGATGTTCATTAGCAATAAGGCAATCTTTTTAGAAAAGAAGTTTCTTAGTAAAAGAACTGTTGTCTCTAAGTTGAAGTTAAGGAAGTTCAATAGGTAGAAAAACCAATACAGTTAGCTGAACCTAAACTAGATTTGATTAGAGTACTGCATCAATCGAATAGATACTATGATTTTTTGGTTCGGAATAGTGATCCTATCAAACTCAATAAGAACGATGAGGATCCGATCACCCATATGGATACTATGTAGAGATCTAATTCTGAAAAATGGCTTAAGACCATGAAATCTAAAATGGAGTCCATGAAGGTCAATGATGTGTGGATATTAGTTGACCCACTTGAAAGAGTTAAACTCATTGGGTGTAAGTAGATCTTCAAAAAGAAGAGAAGCATAGATGAAAAGGTGGAGACCTATAAAGTCCATTTGATTACCAAGAGGTATCATCAACGTTATGATATTGACTATGATGAGACATTCTCTCTTACGGCAATGCTCAAATTCATTCAGATTATACTTGTGATAGCTACCCATTTGGACTATTAGATCTAGTAAATGGATGTGAAGATAATTTTTTTGAATGGAGAGCTGACTAAAGAGATGTATATGACACAACTTGAAGAATTCACATCCATAGATGAGTCCAAGGTGCTCAAGCTTCAGATGTTCACATCCACAGAGGTTCTCAGAGTTGGAACATGCATTTTGATAAGGTGATCAAAATGTATGGCTTCATTAAAAATAGAGAAGAGCCCTGCATATACAAGTGGACAAATGGTCCAATAGTGATATTTCTTATTTAGTACATCAATAATATTCTCTTAATTAGGAATGATGTCTCCACACTTCAAATAATAAAAGTATGGCTGTTATCTCAATTTTTCATGAAGGACTTGAGAGAAGCATCCTATATCCTAGGGATGAAGATCTATTGGGATAGATCTAAGAGGATGCTTGGATTGTCCTAGTTCACATACAGAGAAATTGTACTAAAGTGGTTCAGCATGGAGAATTTCAAGAAGGGCTATCTTCTAATAGGCTATGAAATTTTTCTCTCTAAAAAAGATTATCTAGTAACTTCTAAAGAAAGAGAGCATACGAGTAGAATCCTATCTGCTTCAGTAGTGGGATCGATCATGTATGCCATAACTTGTACAAGATCAGATGTGGCATACTCACTAGAAATAGTGAGTAGATACGAATCTAATCTAGAGGAGAACCACTAAAAGGTTGTTAAAATGATCCTTAAGTATTTGAGAAATTTGAGGACTAGTGGCAGATCTATGGTGAGTTAAATTTGAAACTTGCAGGGTTTATAGACTCTAGCTTTTAATCTAACTATGATGATAGTAAGAGCATGTTGGGTTATATGTTTATCCTTAACGGTAGTGCTATCTACTAGAAGAATTTCAAGCAGCACACTGTGACATATTCTATTTGTGAGGCAGAATACATCAAGGCATTCGATGCTATGAAGAAAGCTATGTGGCTGAAAAAATTCATCACCAAGCTTGAAGTGGCACCCTCCCTAGATGGTCCAGTCCTATTCTACTATGACAAAATTGGAGCCATAACTGAGGTGAAGAAATCAAAGGCATGCTAATGAATGAAGTGTTAGATATATGTGCCCTAGAAGCCAGAATTGGCTGACACTTGTAATACACTTCTAGGGGCAAAATTGTAATTTTGACTAAAAGCAATAAATGGGTTATTTTCTATCACATATGTGTATTTAGTGTCTGTGATACATCCTTTGAGTTAATGGCAATGATAATTCATATTTTCAAGAGTTGAAAATTTAAGACATGAATAATCATTATTAACTCATAAATTGCTCCCGACCATAGGATCATCATGAGGATGGTGATCGATTCAGAAGGCTGGTGTACAATCACTTCTCTTCAGTAGATGAGTCTTAAGACTACGGTGTGGAGACACCGAAGCGAGAGTATAGGTACTCGTTAGAGAATGAGGGCACTGAGCGTGACCACCTTGAGTAGTCATTAGGGAGTCTACCTTCTCGTCGATGACTGACTCGATGCTGCAGTAGTGTGTCTGATTCTTTGACCTGAGATGCATCGGCAGTTAACCTTGAGAGTGTTATAGTTTGACTACACCATTACTCGGTCTCCTAGCCATATGGAACCCTGAGGTGTATGTTGGCTATGACATGTTCATTGTAGGAACTAGATGGCATCAAGATGGAATCTATCTACCTCGGTGGTAGAGGAGCAGTCCTATGATGATCATGAGAGTCAAGTCCAGAAATCCATGGCCATGGTAGAGTGAAATAATAGAAAGAGTTTCTATTTAGATTTCCACATTGGACTTGAATCGAATGATTACATCATATGATAGAGACTAGGGTTTGACGAGTTTATCTTAACCCTAATCTAATCGGGGCTCAAGATAGAAGGACTGAATCACACAGGTAGCTGCACCAAGAGGTTCGCATTCAGCTCTGATGGGTTGCCACCATATACTGCTAGGTGTCACTGGTGGATTTTGGGAGCAATTAGAATGATTTAGATGATCGATCATTCTAGCTGTTCGAATCAGAAGAGTTCTGATCCATCGAAAGGAGTTTCGATGATGTCAATGATAGAGATCATGACATATCCCATTACCATACAGAACTGAACCTAACTGGGTCATACTAACAAGGGTTTGAATCTGGTGATCATCAATTGAACTGATCTAGTTGAATTGATCTGAATGAGATTCAATTAGGTTTAAGGAAATCGTGCTAGCACTCGATTGAACCTAACGTTCATCTTTTGCTATCATAAATAAGTTGTCCTATCTGAGCCAAAGGAGTTTGTGCCCAATCAAAGGCCTTCATATGGTCTGACTGGAGGTTGTCCAAGTCAGAAAAGGTTGTCTTATTTGTAAGACATTACCTACTATTTTTGGTCACCTGCCATTTCTTGTTCTTTGACTTTGGTCAAAAGTCTACTTTTGACTGGTCAAACGTTGACCATTGACCCTTTGACTTTTGACCACATGTCATGCACCTATTGGAGAGTTGGTGGGAGCCTGTCCCCCTACCAGAACTTGGCAAGGAGGAGGGCGCATGCCAAGGGTGGCGTGAGCCCAAGTTTGGAGGAGTCTTGGAGTCCTTGTTGGACAATTACTCCACCTCTCTTTTGGATTCCAATTAGAGTTCTCCCTAAAACCAACTTTGACTGGTCTTAGGCGCCCTCTAAGTAGGAATCCAGGGGACTCTATTCCCACCAATCAGATTTAGATCTGATTTCACAAAGGGTTGTGATTGGTTAGGAATAAAAGAAGCTGGATCACAGTCAGTCTATAAATAAGACCCTGTGCCCAACTCAAACACAAGTAATTGAATTGAGATCAAAGTTCCCCATGCCCCAAGGCTGCCTATCCCCTCTTCCTCCATGCCAAACCATCTTCTCCCCATGCTCTCCACATCCAAAAGGAGTTTTGCACCTTGCTTGGTGCGATCCAGATCGAAAGAAAGGCGATCAAAACTAAGAAGGCTGCAAAGGACGACTGCAGATCTTCAAAAGGAGTTTTGAAGATCCTCCAGATCAGATCCAGATCTAATTTTTGGAGGTGTGATAGAGAAGAAGAGGATCTCTAGATCCAGCCTAAGTGGATACCGGTAGAGGCCAGGCGCTTGCGTGGCTAGATCCAGAACCTTCCGCTGCAAACAGGATCATCAATAGGGTAATAGGATTACCCAAATTAGGTAAATTAAATTTGATTTAATTTAATCTTTATTTATATTTCTATTATTAAAATAATAAAATTAGATTTGAAAACATCCTAGATCTGATTGGGATTAAGAAAAAAATTTTAAAATATATCTCTCGATCTGATCAGATTTGAACGAACCTGATCCGGGAAATCAGGATTTCCCTTCAACTAGTATCAGAGCCATGGTTCTAAAATTGTTTAGATCAGATTTTGAATTTATTTTAATTAAAAAATAAGTAATTTCAGATGTCACATGAGATGTGATCAGATCTGAAATCAGAAAAAAAATTAAAATTAAATAATTTGGATCTAAGATTAGAAGATATGCATGACTAGTTCTAGAATAGAATAGTTCTATAGAATAGTCTTGCATGTTTTTGATTTAATCTGATTAAATCATGTTTTAGATCTTTTTATTTACTATTTTATGATATTATAAGTGTTATAATAATATCTAAAAAATAGCAAATAAAAATTATTTAATTTTAAATATCATATGAGATATGATTGATGCATGTCTAGACTAGTTGTAGAATAGTTCTACATAATTATCTAGATTAGAATTTATTTTGATTAGATCAATTTAAATCTAAATTTTTAGATTATTATGAGATAATTTAGATCTGAAAATATGCATGATATGATACATGAGATGTATGCAAAATATGCCATGATTAGATCTACTTTATATATGAGATATATGATATAGATCTGATATTATTTTGTAGTATTGAATGTTCCTGATTAAGGCGTTCCTCTTGGCCGTCCGGTCATAAGAACGAAGAAGGGTTTAAAGGCCCTCTCTTCCCATTCGATGGGGTGTTCTTATGATGTGTAGGGGTGCTGCATGTTTGTCCTTAATCAGAAACCCAAAACTTACTTTCTGCAAAACCCTAGATCCTGAAACCCTAGGATTTATTGTGCATATTTTATTTATGAACCCTACTTAATTAAGAATTAAGTTTATGAAATATTAATTAGGTCTAAAATTGAGAATTTTAGATCTAAGACATATTCATAATACTGGGTTCGGGCTTGGGTAGCTCAATTAGGTCTAAGCGGTTGATCAAATCGAATCAAGAGTTGGTTAGATGGGATCAACAATGCTTAAATTGACCAACCTAATAGGATTAAGTCTGGGTCAAGATCGAGTCACGATCAAGCAAGACCTAATTAGGCTCAGAGGTTAGAGTCTGGATTGTAGGCTAACCCAATTGGTTCTGGCTCAATAATTTGGTGTCTAAGGTAAGTTTGGCATAGACGACCGACTGGTTTTTAATTGAAAGCTACTCGACCTGAATGCGTTCTTGTATGAGTTAATGGCATATTCCTTCCACCGGTCTCACTTACCTGGCCATATCTATTGACACAGTTCTGATCTGAGGTGGTCAATAATCCGAGCTAACCCATGCCACTAGGTTAGTCATAATTGTTATGACTAAGCCAAGTCTAGTTTAATGAGACCTAAATCAATTCTCTCTAAGAAAAGATTAAGTCTGAGGTCTTCCACCATTGTAGATGTGCGGGCCCTTCTCGGGGTTGATTGTTCTCGACTGGATACAGTGGCTCAGTTGCACCGGGAAGACGCAACCATGTCTATTAGGCATTGGATGCTATGGGCTGGAGGATGAGTTGAGCTCAATATTCTAGATACGGTGAGAGACTCAATTAGGAACCCAGTCTATGCAAATGGTGGGTCTGACTTAACTAAGGAGTGGATCAATATTTCCGGATACGGTGAGATTCATGAATTAGAGACCAAGTTTGGGTGCACCATGATTAGAGAATCATTGAACAAGAGTTGTTCACTCATTGGCTAACCCATCACCAATAACTGTTAGGTGAGGTGATGAGTCAGTTGGTGAGACCGCACCACCCACTAGAAATCATTAATCGTGGAAGATTTTCGCATCTCTACAGAGGGAGTGTAGGGATCCAAGAAAATAGTGGGAGCTAATTTGTTTAAAAATAAAATCCCTAAACAAATTGGTCAAGTCAAAATTACAATATCTAACTAGAATCTTTGACTCTCTACAGGAAAATGTCTGCGTCCAACCCATTGGCACGTATCCTGGACACACATAGACTGACTCGACCCAATTATAAAGATTGGCTCAGGAACTACAAAATTATTTTGGGTTCCGAGAAGTTAACCCATGTTTTGGACCAGGACCCTCCCACCTTACCAGCCCGTCCATCTGTTGAACAGAGAGCGTCTCTGGAAAAATGGATTGACGAAGATAATAAGGCCAGATATTACATGTTGGGCTCGATGTCTGATGAGCTCCAGTGCCAACATGAGGATATCGGGACTGCTCGCCAAATGTTGGCTCACCTGCAGGAGATGTTTGGTGAACAGAGTCGCGCAGCCAAATATCAAGTCACAAAATGACTTTTTAAGGCTAAGATGCATGATGGGCAGTCAATCCAAGATCACTATCTGACAATGATCAAGGACATGGAAGAGCTTGAGAAGCTCGGTGTGAAGTTAGACTTGGACCTGCAGAACGATATTATTCTGCAATCCTTGACTGATGCATATGGGCAATTCATCATGAATTACCACATGCATAAACTTCAGAATTCCTTGGCCGAGTTAATGAATATGCTGGTTACCGCTGAGCTTTCTATGAAAGGTTCTAAAGGCTCAGTTCTTGCTATGGAACGGACTTCTTCCAAAAGAAAGTCTTATGGAAAGAAAAAGAAGTCTGTGAAAAAGCAAAAGGTGGAAGGATCAAAGAAGAAGAAAGCAGAGCCGAAGAAAAAGGCCGATGCCAAAGGAAAGTGTTTCCATTGCAACAGCGACGGCCATTGGAAGTGGAACTGCCCTACTTACCTGGCCACCCTAAAGAACAAGAAGGAAGGTCCTTCTGGAGGTATGCTCATTATTGAGTCTAACCTTACGGTTTCTTCTGCATCCAGTTGGGTGCTTGACTCTGGTTCTAGTGCTCATCTGTGCACTTCTATGCAGGGTCTTGAGGATAGCAGGAGGCTGAGGGATGGAGACATGATCCTACGCATCGGTAATGGAGCAAGAGTTGCTGCAGTAGCCGTGGGAACATACCCTCTGCGATTACCATCTGGTTTAGACTTAGTTTTAAAGACTGTTATTATGTGCCTACAGCTAGCAGGAATTTGATTTCTGTTTCATGCTTAGCACAAGAAGGTTATATGATCACCTTCTTTAAGGACCATTGTAACATTCTTTATGAAAGAAATAAAATTACAAATGGTTTCCTTCATTAATGATCTTTATCAGCTACATATTGATGTACCTGTTCTAACTGTCGAGCAAAATGTGAATGCCAAACGACCTAGGGATAGTCCAAATGACAGATATCTATGGCACCTGAGATTAGGTCATATAGCAGAAGATAGGATCAACAAATTGGAGAAAAATGGGCTATTGAGTCCTATTGACTTCCAAGTCATATCCAACTTGTGAATCTTGTCTTCAAGGCAAAATGACTAAACTCCCTTTTGTTGGACATGGGGAGAGGGCCACAGATCTCCTTGCCCTAGTACATACTGATGTGTGCGGCCCATTTGATGTGCCGGCTAGAGGCAATTTTGTCTACTTCATTACCTTTACCGATGATCTGTCTAGGTATGGGTATGTGTATCTTATGAGACACAAGTCTGAAGCCTTTCGAAAAGTTCAAAGAATTCAGACATGAAGTAGAAAAGCAAACTGAAAAACCTATTAAGGTTCTTCGATCAGATCGAGGAGGTGAATACCTTAGCCGGGAATTCCTAGACTATCTCAAGAAAAATGGCATAGTCTCTCAATGGACTCCACCAGGAACACCTCAACTCAACGGGGTTTCAGAACGGAGAAATCGGACCCTATTAGATATGGTTCGGTCCATGATGAGCTTCACAGACCTCCCTGATTTTCTTTGGGGACACTCATTGTTAACTTCAATCTATTTACTGAATAGGGTTCCCTCTAAAACCGTTCCTACCACGGTAAGAAACCAAGTCTGAGTCATCTCAGAATTTGGGGTTGTCCGGCTCATGTCAAAAGACAACAAGCGGACAAGTTAGAGTTTAGGTCCTTCAGAGCTCGATTCATAGGATATCCTAAAGAGTCATTAGGATACTATTTCTACATTCCAGAAGACCACAATGTGATTGTGAGTCGACATGCCATCTTTCTTGAAAAATAGTTTATTCAAGATAGCGGCATTGGAAAATAGATCAAGCTTGATGAGAAAGTCTCACAAGCAGAATGAGCTAAGGACCAAGTGGAACCAAATCAGGTTGAGCCAATAAGAACACTACCTCCTCCACCTCGTAGATCGGAAAGAGTTTTCCGTCCCCCTGAAAGATACTTAGGTATTGTTTCAGAGGATGTAGAGGAAATGTTCCTCGTAGGTAATGGTGCTCATGGTGATGATCCCAAAACCTACAACGAGGCGATATCAGATATCGACTCCTGAGAAATGGCTAGAGGCAATGCAGTCAGAAATTGACTCGATGCACTCAAACCAAGTCTGGACCTTGGTAGATCCACCAGAAGGTATAGTACCTATTGGATGTAAATGGATCTTCAAGAGAAAGATTGGTGCAGATGGGAATGTGGAGACATTCAAGGCTAGACTAGTGGCAAAAGGTTATAGTCAATGCGAAGGCATTGACTATCAGGATACCTTTTCCCCAGTGGCTATGCTAAAATCCATCCGCACATTGCTTGCCGTTGTAGCCTATTTCGATTATGAAATATGGCAAATGGACGTGAAAATGGTGTTCTTGAATGGATATCTTGAGGAAGATATCTATATGGAACAGCCGCTAGGTTTCACATCCAGTGATGCTGATCACAAGGTTTGCAAGCTGCAAAGGTCCATATATGGACTTAAGCAAGCATCTCGGAGCTGGAACACTCATTTCAATGATGTGATCAAAATATTTGGTTTCATCAAAAATGAAGAGGAACCGTGTGTTTTCAAAAGGGTCAGTGGGAGCGCTGTTGTCTTCCTCGTATTGTACGTGGATGACATCCTCCTTATTGGGAATGATATTCCCATGTTGACATCAGTCAAGATGTGGTTGTCCAAGGAATTCTCCATGAAAGACCTAGGTGAAGCATCCTTTATTCTAGGAATTAAGGTCTATAGGGATAGACCGAATAGGATGCTAGGACTTTCACAGAAGATGTACATAGAGAAAGTACTAAAGAGGTTTAGTATGGAAAACTCTAAGAGGGGATTAATACCCTTCAGACATGGTATTCATCTTTCCAAGAAGATGTGCCCTAGCACACCTGAGGAAATAGAACGCATGAGCAAGATCCCTTATGCTTCTGCAATAGGGAGCCTCATGTATGCCATGCTATGTACACGACCTGATATAGCCCATGCTGTGAGTGTCACAAGCAGATATCAGTCAAATCCAGGTGAAGAACACTGGACTTCTGTGAAATGTATCCTTAAGTACTTGAGAAGAACTAAGGATATGATGTTGGTCTTTGGTAATGGAGAACTCCAAGTCCAGGGATACACAGACTCAGATTTCTTTATGTCCGATATAGATGATCGAAAGTCGACATCTGGGAAGTCTGTTTGTGTGCAATGGTGGAGCTGTCAGCTGGAAGAGTTTCAAGCAAATGGTGATAGCAGATTCCACCATGGAAGCAGAATATATCGCTGCATCAGAAGCTGCAAAGGAAGCATTCTGGTACAAGAAGTTTGCTGCAGAAATCGGAGTAATGCCATCAGATGCCATTCCTCTATACTGCGACAACAATGGCACCATAGCCCTTGCTAAGGAGCCGAGGTCTCACCAAGAAATCCAAGCATATTGAGCGGCGATATCACCTCATCCGCGATTACCTCGAAAGGATTATGTCGAGGTCAAGAGAGTCAACTCCGCAGATAATGTGGCAGACCCACTTACAAAGCCGTTGGGCCAGCAGAAGATCGAAGCCCACCTTGAGAAGATGGGACTTAGACTTGTAGCCAATTGGCTTTAGGACAAGTGGGAGATTGTTAGATATATGTGCCCTAGAAGCCAGAATTGGCTGACACTTGTAATACACTTCTAGGGGCAAAATTATAATTTTGACTAAAATAAATAAATGGGTTATTTTCTATCACATATGTGTATTTAGTGTCTGTGATACATCCTTTGAGTTAATGGTAATGATAATTCATATTTTCAAGAGTTGAAAATTTAAGACATGAATAATCATTATTAACTCATAAATTGCTCCCGACCATAGGATCATCACGAGGATGGTGATTGATCCGAAAGGTTGGTGTACAATCGCTTTTCTTTAGTAGATGAGTCTTAAGTCTACGGTGTGGAGACACCAGAGCGAGAGTACAGGATACTCGTTAGAGAACGAGGGCACTGAGCGTGACCACCTCGAGTAGTCATTAGGGAGTCTACCTTCTCGTCGATGACTGACTCGATGCTGCAGTAGTGTGTCTGGTTCTTTGACCTGAGATGCATCGGCAGTTCACCTTGAGGGTGTTATAGTTTGACTACACCATTACTCGGTCTCCTAGCCATATGGAACCCTGAGGTGTATGTTGGCTATAGCATGTTCATTGTAGGAACTGGATGGCATCAAGATGGAATCTATCTACCTCGGTGGTAGAGGAGCAGCCCTATGATGATCATGAGAATCAAGTCCAGAAGCCCATGGCCATGGTAGAGTGAAATAATAGAAAGAGTTTCTATTTAGATTTTCACATTGGACTTGAATCGAATGATTACATCATATGACAGAGACTAGGGTTTGACGAGTTCACCTTAACCCTAATCTGATCGGGGCTCAAGATAGAAGAACTGAATCACACAAGTAGCTGCACCAAGAGGTTCGCATTCAGCTCTGATGGGTTGCCACCATATACTGCTAGGTGTCACTGGTGGATTTTGGGAGCAATTAGAATGATTTAGATGATCGATCATTCTAGCTGTTCGAATCAGAAGAGTTCTGATCCATCGAAAGGAGTTTCGATGATGTCGATGATAGAGATCATGACATATCCCATTACCATACAGAACTGAACCTAACTGGGTCACACAAACAAGGGTTTGAATCTGGTGATCATCAATTGAACTGATCTAGTTCAGTTGATCTGAATGAGATTCAATTAGGTTCAAGGAAATCGTGCTAGCACTCGATTGAACCTAACGTTCTTCTTTTGCTATCATAAATAAGTTATCCTGTCTGAGCCAAAGGAGTTTGTGCTCAATCAGAGGCCTTCATATGGTCTGACTGGAGGTTGTCCCAAGTCAGAAAAGGTTGTCTTATTTGTAAGACATTACCTACCATTTTTGGTCACCTGCCATTTCTTGTTCTTTGACTTTGGTCAAAAGTCTACCTTTGACTGGTCAAACGTTGACCATTGATCCTTTGACTTTTGACCACATGTCATGCACCTATTGGAGAGCTGGTGGGGGCTTGTCCCCCTGCTAGAACCTGGCAAGGAGGAGGGCGCATGCCAAGGGTGGCGTGAGCCCAAGTTTGGAGGAGTCTTGGAGTCCTTATTGGACAAGAACTCCACCTCTCTTTTGGATTCCAATTAGAGTTCTTGCTAAAACCAACTTTGACTAGTCTTAGGCGCCCTCTAAGTAGGAATCCAGGGGACTCTATTCCCACCAATCAGATTTAGATCTGATTTCACAAAGGGTTGTGATTGGTTGGGAAAAAGAGAAGCTGGATCACAGTCAGTCTATAAATAAGACCTTGTGCCCAACTCAAACATAAGTAATTGAATTGAGGTCAAAGTTCCCCACGCCCCAAGGCTGCCTCTGTTAGATATATGCATCGTAGAAGCCAGAATTGGCTGACACTTGTAATACACTTCTAGGGGCAAAATTATAATTTTGACTATAATCAATAAAATGGGTTATTTTCTATCACATATGTGTATTTAGTGTCTGTGATACATCCTTTGAGTTAATGGTAATGATAATTCATATTTTCAAGAGTTGAAAATTTAAGACATGAATAATCATTATTAACTCATAAAATGCTTCTGACCATAGGATCATCACGAGGATGGTGATTGATCCGGAAGGTTGGTGTACAATCACTTCTCTTTAGTGGATGAGTCTTGAGTCTACGATGTGGAGACACTGAAGTGAGAGTATAGGTACTCGTTAGAGAACGAGGGCACTGAGCATGACCACCTCGAGTAGTCATTAGGAAGTCTACCTTCTCGTCAATGACTGACTCGATGCTACAGTAGTGTGTCTGGTTCTTTGACCTGAGGTGCATCAGTAGTTCACCTTGAGGGTGTTATAGTTTGACTACACCATTACTCGATCTCCTAGCCATATGGAATCCTGAGGTGTATGTTGGCTATAGCATGTTCATTGTAGGAACTGGATGGCATCAAGATGGAATCTATCTACCTCGGTGGTAGAGGAGTAGCCCTATGATGATCATGAGAATCAAGTCCAGAAATCCATGGCCATGGTAGAGTGAAATAATAGAAAGAGTTTCTATTTAGATTTTCACATTGGACTCGAATCGAATGATTACATCATATGATAGAGACTAGGGTTTGACGAGTTCACCTAAACCCTAATCTGATCGGGGCTCAAGATAGAAGAACTAAATCACACAGGTAGCTGCACCAAGAGGTTCGCATTCAGCTCTAATGGGTTGCCACCATATACTGCTAGGTGTCACTGGTGGATTTTGGGAGCAATTAGAATGATTTAGATGATCGATCATTCTAGCTGTTCGAATCAGAAGAGTTCTGATCCATCGAAAGGAGTTTCGATGATGTCGATGATAGAGATCATGACATATCCCATTACCATACAGAACTGAACCTAACTGGGTCATACAAACAAGGGTTTGAATCTGGTGATCATCAATTGAACTGATCTAGTTCAATTGATCTGAATGAGATTCAATTAGGTTCAAAGAAATCGTGCTAGCACTCGATTGAACCTAACGTTCTTCTTTTGCTATCATAAATAAGTTGTCCTGTGTGAGCCAAAGGAGTTTGTGCTCAAACAGAGGCCTTCATGTGGTCTGACAGGAGGTTGTCCAAGTCAAAAAAGGTTGTCTTATTTGTAAGACATTACCTGCCATTTTTGGTCACCTGCCATTTCTTGTTCTTTGACTTTGGTCAAAAGTCTATCTTTGACTGGTCAAACGTTGACCGTTGACACTTTGACTTTTGACCACATGTTCATACACCTATTGGAGAGCTGTGGGGCGCTGTCCCTATGCAGGAACTGGCAAGAGAAGGAGGCGCACGCCCCCTATAGCAGGTGGTGTGAGCCCAAGTGGAGGCGCCTAGGATCCTTGTTGGACAAGGACTCCACCTCCTTTTGGATTCCAATTAGAGTTCTCTAGAATCCTTTGACTTCGTCTTAGGCGCCTCTAGGAAGGAATCTAGGGGCTCTATTCACCAATTCAATTTAGATCTGATTTCACAAAAGGGTTGATGATTGGTGTGAGTAGAAGAGAGTTGGATCACAGTCAGTCTATAAAATAAGACCCTGCGCCAACCCTAATCATAATGATTAATTTGATCAAAATCCACGCCCAAGGCTGCCTCTCCCTCTCTCCTCCATGCCATATTTCTTTCCCATTGCTCTCCACGTCCAAAAGGAGTGTTTGATGGATTTGTTGGTGCGATTCAGATCAAGAAGGCGATCAAAAGCAAGAAAGCTGCGCTGCTGCAAAGGACGACTGCCAGATCTTCAAAAGGAGTTTTGAAGATCCTCCAGATCAGATCCAGATTCAATTTTGGAGGCATGATAGAGAGAAAGGATCTCAGATCACACCAAGTGGATACCGGTAGAGGCAGGCGCTTGCAGTGGCTAGATCCAGAACCTTCCGCTGCATACGGGATCATTAACAAGGTAATAGGATTACCCAAATCAGGTAAATTAAATTTGATTTTATTTAATTATTATTTATTTATATTATTTATGTAAAATAATAGATTAGATCTAAAATATTCAATCTGATTGAGATAAGAAAATTTTGAAATATATATCTTGAATCTGATCAGATCTGGAACGAACCTGGATCCGGGAAATCGGATTTTCCTTCAACTGGTATCAGAGCCATGGATTCTAAAGTTGTTAGATCTGATTTTTAATTTATTTATTAAAAAATAAGTGATTCAGATGTCACATGAGATGTGATTAGATCTGAAATCAGAAAAAATTAAAATTAAATGAATTTGGATCTAAGAAATGAGATATGCATGACTAGTTCATAGATAGAATAGTTCTATAGAATAGTCTTGCATGTTTTTGTTTAATCCGATTAAAATCATGTTTTAGATATTTTTTAACTATTTTTTGAATATATAAGTGTATATATAATAAAACTAAAAAATAGCAATATAAATTATTAATTTTATTCATATGAGATATGATTGATGCATGTCTAGAACTAGTTGTAGAATAGTCTTCTAATTTCTAGATAGAATTTATTTGATTAGATCAATTTAAATCTAATTTTTAGATTATTATGAGATAATATAGATCTGAAATATGCATGATTGGTATGAATGTATGAAAAATCCATGATTAGATTACTTTATATATGAGATATATGATATAGATCTAGATATATTTTTGTAGTATTGAATGTTCCTGTTTAAGCGTTCCTCTTGGCCGTCGATCATAAGAACGAAGAAGGGTTTAAGGCCCGTCTCTTCCCATTCGTGGGTGTTCTATGGATGTGTAGGGGTGCTTGCTGATTCTTGTCCTTAATCAGAAACCAATTCTCTC
>QRFJ01002071.1:163801-206491 GCA_006176705.1 Cocos nucifera | reverse complement strand
TCTCTTGATCTGAATCAATCTGAACGAACATAGTCCGAAAAATCAGGATTTTCCTTCAACTAATATCAGGGCCAAGATTCTAAAGTATTTAGATCTGATTTTAAATTTATTTTAATCAAAAAATAAGTGATTTTAGATGTCACATGAGATGTGATCAGATCTGAAATCAAAAAAAATTAAAATTAAATGATTTGGATCTAAGATTAGAAAATATGCATGACTAGTTCTAAAATAGAATAGTTCTATAGAATAGTCTTGCATGTTTATAATTTAATTTGATTAAATCATATTTTAGATCTATTTATTTACTATTTTTTGATATTATAATTATTATAATAACATCTAAAAAATAGTAAATAAAAATTATTTAATTTTAAACATCATATGAGATATGATTGATGCATGTCTAGACTAGTTGTAGAATAGTTCTACATAATTATCTAGATTAGAATTTATTTTGATTAGATCAATTTAAATCTAATTTTTTAGATTATTATGAGATAATTTAGATCTAAAAATATGCATGATTCGATACATGAGATGTATGCAAAATATGCCATGATTAGATCTAATTTGTATATGAGATATATGATATAGATCTAAAACTGTTTTGTAGTATTACATGTTCCTGATTAAGGCATTCCTCTTGGCCGTCCGGTCATAAGAATGAAGAAGGATTTAAAGGCCCTCTCCTCCCATCCGATGGGGTGTTCTTATGACGTGTAGGGGTGCTGCGCGTTCGTCCTTAATCAGAAACCCAAAACTTACTTTCTGCAAAATCCTAGATCCTGAAACCCTAGGATTTATTGTGCATATTTTGTTTATGAACCCTACTTAATTAAAAATTAAGATTATGAAATATTAATTAGATCTAAAATTGAGAATTTCAGATCTAAGACATATTCATAATACTGGGTTCGGAGCTTGGGTAGCTCAATTAGGTCTAAGCGGTTGATCAAACCGAATCAAGAGTTGGTTAGATGGGATCAACAATGCTTAAATTGACCAGCCTAATAGGATTAAGTCTGGGTCAAGATCGAGTCATGATCAAGCAAGACCTAATTAGGCTCAGAGGTTAGAGTCTGGATTGTAGGCTAACCTAATTGGTTCTGGCTCAACAATTTGGTGTCTAAGGTAAGTTTGGCACATACGATCGACTGGTTTTTAATTGGGAAGCTACTCGACCTGAATGCGTTCTTGTACGAGTTAATGGCATATCCCTTCCACCGGTCTCACTTACCTGGCCATATCTGTTGACTCAGTTCTGATTTGAGGTGGTCAATAATCCGAGCTAACCCATGCCACTAGGTTAGTCATAATTGTTATGACTATGATAAGTCTAGTTTAATGAGACCTGAATCAATTCTCCTAAGAAAAGATTAAGTCTGAGGTCTTCCACCATTGTAGATGTGCGGGCCCTTCCGGGGTTGATTGTTCTCGACTGGATATAGTGGCTCAGTTGCACCGGAAAAGATGCAACCATGTCTATTAGGCATTGGATGCTATGGGCTGGAGGATGAGTTGGGCTCAATATTTTGGATACGGTGAGAGACTCAATTAGGAAATCCAGTCTGTGCAAATGGTGGGTCTGACTTAACTAAGGAGTGGATCAATATTCTGGATATGGTGAGATTCATGAATTAGAGATCAAGTTTGGGTGCACCATGATTAGAGAATCATTGAACAAGAGTTGTTCACTCATTGGCTAACCCATCACCAATAACTGTTAGGTGAGGTGATGAGTCAGTTGGTGAGACCGCACCACCCACTAGAAATCATTAATCATGGAGATTTTTGCATCTCTACAGAGGGAGTGTAGGGATCCGAGAAAATAGTGAAAGCTAATTTATTTAAAAATAAAATTTTTAAATAAATTGGTCAAGTCATAATTACAGTATCTAACTAGAATCTTTGACTCTCTATAGAAAAATGTCTGCGTCCAACCCATTGGCACGTATCCTGGACACACATAGACTGACCGGACCTAATTATAAAGATTGGCTCAGGAACTACAAAATAGTTTTGAGTTTCGAGAAGTTAACCCATGTATTGGACCAGGACCCTCCCACCTTACCAGCCCATCCATCCATTGAACAGAGAGCGTCTCTAAAAAAATGGATAGATGAAGATAATAAGGCTAGATATTACATGTTGGGCTCGATGTCTGATGAGCTCCAGCTCCAATATGAAGATATCGGGATTGCTCGCCAAATGTTGGCTCACCTGTAGGAGATGTTTGGTGAACAGAGTCATGCAGCCAAGTATCAAGTCACGAAATGACTTTTTAAGGCTAAGATGTGTGATGGGCAGTCAGTCCAAGATCACTGCCTGATGATTATCAAGGACTTGAAAGAGCTTGAGAAGCTCAGTATGAAGTTAGACCTGAATCTGCAGAATGATATTATTCTACAATTCTTGACTAATGTATATTGGCAATTCATCATGAATTACCACATACATAAACTTCAAAATTCCCTGGCCGAATTAATGAATATGCTGGTCACCACTGAGCTTTCTATAAAAGGTTCTAAAGGCTCAGTTCTTTCTATGGAATGGACTTCTTCCAAAAGAAAGTCTTATGGAAAGAGAAAGAAGTCTACGAAAAAGTAGAAGGTGGAAGGAGGAAAGAAGAAGAAGGAAGAGCCGAAGATGAAAGTCGCTGCCAAAGAAAAGTATTTTCATTGCAACAGCAACGGCCACTGGAAGCGGAACTACCCTACTTACCTGGCCACCCTGAAGAACAAGAAGGAAGGTCCTTCTAGAGGTATGCTCATTATTGAGTCTTACCTTATGGATTCTACTACATCCAGTTGGGTGCTTGACTCTGGTTCTAGTGCTCATCTGTACACTTCCATGCAGGATCTTGAGGATAGCAGGAGGCTGAGGGATGGAGACATGATCCTACACGTCGGTAATGGAGCAAGAGTTGCTGCAATGGCGGTGGGAACATATCCTCTTCGATTACCATCTGGTTTAGACTTAATTTTGAAAGACTATTATTATGTGCGTGTAGCTAGCAGAAATTTGATTTCTGTTTTATGCTTAGCACTAGAAGGCTATGTGATTACCTTCTTTAAGGACCATTGTAACATTCTTTATGAAAAAAATAAAATTGTAAATGGTTTCCTTATTAACGATCTTTATCAGCTACATATTGATGTATCTGTTCTAACTATCGAGCAAAACGTAAATGCCAAACGACCTAGGGATAGTCCAAATGATAGATATCTATGGCACCTGAGATTAGGTCATATAGCAGAAGATAGGATCAACAAATTGGAGAAAAATGGGCTATTGAGTCCATTGACTTTCGAGTCATATCCAACTTGTGAATCTTGTCTTCAAGGCAAAATGACTAAACTCCCTTTTGTTGGACATGGGGAAAGGGCCACAGATCTCCTTGCCCTAGTACATACTGATGTGTGCGGCCCATTTGATGTGCCGGCTAGAGGCAATTTTGTCTACTTCATTACCTTTACCGATGATCTATCTAGGTATGGGTATGTGTATCTTATGAGACACAAGTCTGAAGCTTTTGAAAAGTTCAAAGAATTCAGACATGAAGTAGAAAAACAAACTGGAAAACCCATTAAGGTTCTTCGATCAGATCGAGGAGGTGAATACCTTAGTCAGGAATTCCTAGACTATCTCAAGGAAAATGGCATAGTCTCTCAATGGACTCCACCAGGAACACCTCAACTCAACGGAGTTTCAGAATGGAGAAATCGGACTCTATTGGATATGGTCCGATCCATGATGAGCTTCACAGACCTCCCTGATTTTCTTTGGGGACATTCATTGTTAACTTCAATTTATCTACTGAATAGGGTTTCCTCTAAGACCGTTCCTACCACACCGTATGAGATATGGCATGGTAAGAAACCAAGTCTGAGTCATCTCAGAATTTGGGGTTGTCCGGCTCATGTCAAAAGACAACAAGCGGACAAGTTAGAGTTTAGGTCCTTCAGAGCTCGATTCATAGGATATCCTAAAGAGTCATTAGGATACTATTTCTATATTCCAGAAGACCACAATGTGATTGTGAGTCGACATGCCATCTTTCTTGAAAAATAGTTTATTCAAGATAGCGGCATTGGAAAGCAGATTAAGCTTGATGAGAAAGTCTCACAAGTACAATGAGCTAAGGACCAATTGGAACCAAATCAGGTTGAGCCAATAAGAACACTACCTCCTCCACCTCGTAGATCGGAAAGAGTTTCCCATCCCCCTGAAAGATACTTAGGTATTATTTCAGAGGACATAGAGAAAATGTTCCTCGTAGGTAATGGTGCTCATGGTGATGATCCCAAAACCTACAACGAGGCGATATCAGATATCGACTCCAAGAAATGGCTAGAGGCAATGCAGTCAGAAATTGACTCGATGCACTTGAACCAAGTCTGGACCTTGGTAGATCCACCAGAAGGTATAGTACCTATTGGGTGTAAATGGATCTTCAAGAGAAAGATTGGTGCAGATGGAAATGTGGAGACATTCAAGGCTAGACTAGTGGCAAAAGGTTATAGTCAACGTAAAGGCATTGACTATCAGGATACCTTTTCCCCAGTGGCTATGCTAAAATCCATCCGCACATTGCTTGCCGTTGCAGCCTATTTCGATTATGAAATATGGCAAATGGACGTGAAAACGGCATTCTTAAATGGATATCTTGAGGAAGATATCTATATGGAACAGCCGCTAGGTTTCACATCCAGTGATACTGATCACAAGGTTTGCAAGCTGCAAAGGTCCATATATGGACTTAAGCAAGCATCTCGGAGCTGGAACACTCATTTCAATGATGTGATCAAAAAGTTTGGTTTCATCAAAAATGAAGAGGAACCATGTGTCTTCAAAAAGGTCAGTGGGAGCGCTGTTGTCTTCCTCGTATTGTACGTGGATGACATCCTCCTTATTGGGAATGATATTCCCATGATGACGATAGTCAAATTATGGTTGTCCAAGGAATTCTCCATGAAAGACCTAGGTGAAGCATCCTTTATTCTAGGAATTAAGGTCTATAGGGATAGACCGAATAGGATGCTAGGACTTTCACAGAAGATGTACATAGAGGAAGTACTAAAGAGGTTTAGTATGGAAAACTCTAAGAGGGGATTAATACCCTTCAGACATGGTATTCATCTTTCCAAGAAGATGTGCCCTAGCACACCTGAGGAAATAGAATGCATGAGCAAGATCCCTTATGCTTCTGCAATAGGGAGCCTCATGTATGCCATGCTATGTACACGACCTGATATAGCCCATGCTGTGAGTGTCACAAGCAGATATCAGTCAAATCCAGGTGAAGAACACTGGACTTCTGTGAAATGTATCCTTAAGTACTTGAGAAGAACTAAGGATATGATGTTGGTCTTTGGTAACGGAGAACTCCAAGTCCAGGGATACACAGACTCGGATTTCATGTCCGATATAGATGATCGAAAGTCGACATCTGGGAGTCTGTTTGTGTGCAATGGTGGTGCTGTCAGCTGAAAGAGTTCTAAGCAAACCATGATAGCAGATTCCACCATGGAAGCAAAATATATCGCTGCATCAGAGGCTGCGAAGGAAGCATTCTGGTACAAGAAGTTTGCTGCAGAAATTGGAGTAATGCCATCAGATGCCATTCCTCTATACTGCGACAACAATGGCGCCATAGCCCTTGCTAAGGAGCCGAGGTCTCACCAGAAATCCAAGCACATTGAGCGGCGATACCACCTCATCCGCGATTACCTCGAGAAGGGTTACGTCGAGGTCAAGAGAGTCAACTCCACAGATAATGTGGCAGACCCACTTACAAAGCCGTTGGGCCAGCAGAAGATCGAAGCCCACCTTGAGAAGATGGGACTTAGACTTGTAGCCAATTGGCTTTAGGACAAGTGGAGATTGTTAGATATATGTGCCCTAGAAGCCAGAATTGGCTGACACTTGTAATACACTTCTAGGGGCAAAATTATAATTTTGACTATAATCAATAAAATGGGTTATTTTCTATCACATATGTGTATTTAGTGTCTGTGATACATCCTTTGAGTTAATGGTAATGATAATTCATATTTTCAAGAGTTGAAAATTTAAGACATGAATAATCATTATTAACTCATAAAATGCTCCCGACCATAGGATCATCACGAGGATGGTGATTGATCCGGAAGGTTGGTGTACAATCGCTTCTCTTTAGTAGATGAGTCTTGAGTCTATGGTGTGGAGACACCGGAGCGAGAGTACAGGTACTCGTTAGAGAATGAGGGCACTGAGCGTGACCACCTCGAGTAGTCATTAGGAAGTCTACCTTCTCGTCAATGACTGACTCGATGCTGCAGTAGTGTGTCTGGTTCTTTGACCTGAGGTGCATCGGCAGTTCACCTTGAGGGTGTTATAGTTTGACTACACCATTACTCGGTCTCCTAGCCATATGGAACCCTGAGGTGTATGTTGGCTATAGCATGTTCATTGTAGGAACTGGATTGCATCAAGATGGAATCTATCTACCTCGGTGGTAGAGGAGCAGCCCTATGATGATCATGAGAATCAAGTCCAGAAGCCCATGGCCATGGCAGAGTGAAATAATAGAAAGAGTTTCTATTTAGATTTTCACATTGGACTTGAATCGAATGATTACATCATATGACAGAGACTAGGGTTTGACGAGTTCACCTTAACCCTAATCTGATCGGGGCTCAAGATAGAAGAACTTAATCACACAGGTAGCTGCACCAAGAGGTTCACATTCAGCTTGATGGGTTGCCACCATATACTGCTAGGTGTCACTGGTGGATTTTGGGAGCAATTAGAATGATTTAGATGATCGATCATTCTAGCTGTTCGAATCAGAAGAGTTCTGATCCATCGAAAGGAGTTTCGATGATGTCGATGATAGAGATCATGACATATCCCATTACCATACAGAACTGAACCTAACTGGGTCACACAAACAAGGGTTTGAATCTGGTGATCATCAATTGAACTGATCTAGTTCAATTGATCTGAATGAGATTCAATTAGGTTCAAGGAAATCGTGCTAGCACTCGATTGAACCTAACGTTCTTCTTTTACTATCATAAATAAGTTGTCCTGACTGAGCCAAAGGAGTTTGTGCTCAATCAGAGGCCTTCACTATGGTCTGACTGGAGGTTGTCCAAGTCAGAAAAGGGTTGTCTTATTTTGTAAGACAATTACCTGCCATTTTTGGTCACCTGCCATTTCTTGTCCTTTGACTTTGGTCAAAAGTCTGACCTTTGACTGGTCAAATGTTGACCATTGACACTTTGACTTCTGTCCACGTGTCATGCACCTATTGGAGAGCTGGTGGGGGCTTGTCCTCCTGCCAGAACCTGGCAAGGAGGAGGGCGCACGCCACCCTTGGCGTGTGCCCAAGCTGGAGGCGCCCAGGAGTCCCTGTTGGATAGGGACTCCATCTCCTTTTTGGATTCCGATTAGACTTCTCCTAAGAACCAAGTTTGACTGGTCTTAGGTGCCATCTAAGGAGGAATCCAAGGGACTCTATTCCCACCAATCAGATTTAGATCTGATTTCACAAAGGGTTGTGATTGGTTGGGAAAAAGAGGAGTTGGATCATGCATAGTCTATAAATAAGACCCTGCGCCCAACTCAAGGATTATTAGAAATCAATTGAAAATCCCATGCCCCAAGGCTGCCTCTCCTCTCCTCCTCCATGCCAAGTCCACCTTCTCCCTCTCCTCTCCACGCCCAAAGGAGTTTGGGATCCAAGTTGGTGCAATCCAGACGAGAGAAAGGCGACAGAAAGCTAGAAGGCTGCGCTGCTGCAAAGGACAACTGCAGATCTTCGAAAGATGTTTTGAAGATCCTTCAAATTAGATTCAGATTTGATTTTTGGAGACATGATAGAGAAGAAGAGGATCTCTAGATCCAGTCTGAGTGGATACTCGTAGAGGCCAGGCACTTGTGTGGCTAGATCTAGAACCTTCCGCTGCTTATAGGATCATCAATGGATAATAGGATTACCCTACGTTAAGATAAATTAAATTTGATTTAATTTATCTAGATTTTATTTTAATTTTTAAAATAATAAAGATTAGATCTGAAACATCCCAGATCTTATCTGAATCAAAGAAAAAAAATTTTGAAATATATCTCTTGATCTGATCAGATCTGAACGAACCTGGTCCGAGAAATCAGAATTTTCCTTCATCATCCGCTCACCGCTCTTTAGCAGCTTTACTATCCTTGGCCTTGAAGGCCTCTTCTATATTGGTATAACCTTTAGCTCGAGCCAACATATCAATGAAATCTCTGGGATGCTTCTTCTCCATGAAGAATAATAGATCATTCTTCTGAAGGCCGCCCTTTAGTGAGGCCATTGCAACAGATTGGTCCAAGTTTCAGACCTCCAATGCAGCAGCATTGAAATGGGTAACATAGGCCCGTATAGATTCTCCCTCCTTCTGCTTAATGTTGATGAGAGAGTTCGAGCCTTGTCGAGGATGTCGACTATTGACAAAATGAGCCATAAACTGGTAGCTCATTTGATCGAAGGAAAAGATAGTATCCAACTTAAGGGTTGAGTACCAGTTCCTAACTGCTCCCTTCAAGGTGGAGGGAAAGGCTCAGCATAGGATGGCATTAGGCATGCCATGGAGCAACATCATTATTCATAAGTCCTCCAAATGATCAACTAGATTGATAGTCTAATCATAGCTCTCGAACTGGAGAAGCTTGAAGTTCGATGGGATGGGTTCCTGCATAATTTTCTGAGAGAAAGGAGGGTCAGTGCAGATATCATTATCGTGAGAGGAGGGAGTGTGGTGGAGTTTCTCGATCTATTGGTTCATTTCTTATAGCTTTCGATGCAAAAGATCTTCACGGTCATGGATCTCCAAAGTCTTCTGACTGAATGGGGGCAAAGTCTCTCCAAGGATAGAATCATGATCGGAGGAGGGGCTCCTTACTCTCTGCTTCTCTTTATCGAAAGTTACCAACCAACTCACCCAAGTCGATTGTCCCTAGACTAGATCCTGGGGTTTCGAGAAAGCCTACTCCAACTGAACCACCACCAGAGGCCACTGCTGTTGCATGGCCTGCATTGCTTCAGTGAGGCACCTAACCTGCTGGACTAGCAGGTTAAATTGCTCTACATCTACCATTACTGTCGGTGGAGCTTGAGACATCAGGGATGAGACTGGAGCAGATAGATCTGGATGAGATCTGACCATGGAGGCGGTCGACCACTAGGTGGAAGCCTTTGTAGGAGGCATCCTCATGAGATCAGCTGGGGAAGAAGAACTCCAAGGGAGAAGAAGAGAGATCTCTACTGAGCACTCCTTTAAGAACAAGAAAACCTCAAGAGAAAGAGGGCCCTTCCTCTAGCATCAATCTTGTTGGTGCGGAATCTGGTTGATGCCAAAACTGGCTGAAGCTGGAGAAGCCAAGATCGCCACTAGGACCTGCAAAAGATGTCCAAACCAGAGGAGGGGTGGCTCCGGCAGGACCCTTCGACAGTCAAATAAGCTCTTCTAGCCAACAGAAATGGAATGCTCAGCAGAGAAAGTAGCGGAGTTTTAAGATGGAGGAGAAAGCTTAGAGAAAACATATTTAGAGGATCTCTTTTATAGATGGAGCATATAATAAATTGATGGTGACAGTCATAATTATCGAGTAGTGGACCGTTCAGACTACGTGAAATTTATTATAGAGAGTAGTGTCCATTGTCGTGACAAGCCAGTCCGTTAGAACTTAATAGTTGAAGTTTGGAGGAGGTAGGTGCTGGCGGTGAAGAGCTTCGAGTTTCATCAATTCCAAAGGAGTTCAGACTCCTTCAAGGTCGTCTATGTGTAAGTGGGTTCATGCTATGCAGATAGCTAGATTTGTGTAGGTGTGGAGGCCCTTCTAGGTGACTGTAGGGAGGTTGGTCGGAAGAGGTTGGAGGTCCTATGATTGAAGAAATCCTGAAGGAAGTTCGCTAGAGGAATCCAAAAGTAGTTCTATTGGAAGGATCCAGATGGAGGAGATCTACCGAAAGAATCTGGATGGAGGTCTATTAGAGCAGTCTAGATGGAGTTTGACTGGTGGAGAAGCTCGGTTGAGGGAGAAATTTGGAAGGAGTTCAGCTGGCGGAAAAGTTTGACTGCTTATCTATTCCTTTGAAGCTCAGCTGCTTTCAAGGCCATCTGGAGGCTGACAAAAAGGGGATGAGGTCTTTTTGCCTACGTGTTTAGAGCTCTTGATGCAGGAATCCCGAGGTCTGCCATCCTTAGTATGTTGTAGGAATTCATTTGGAGAGAAGTTCTATTGATCCGGCATTGGTCCAATATCGAACAGCTTGGATGGTTTTTTTGTTGGGAAGAGGTTCAAGTAGCGCCAAGGTCAACCAAACCATGCCATAATTAGACCTATTACTCAACTGCCTGGGGGCTGTCATTACTATTCAAATCCATCTGAGCAAAATCTATAATTCCATATAGATTCTGGAGATATCCGAAGGAGCTAAAAATATGAATGAAGAAGATCGACCGATAAATTCAGGTTGGAGGTCTGTAGTCTCGGTGCCTGAGCGTAAACTCTTCATCGACTAGAGTCAGGCGTGACTATCCTCATCGGATGAAGTTTCCTCAAGGCCAAATATCCTATCAAACTTCGATAGGATAGAGTTTACGTCCAATAGATTGCAAATGTCGTTCTTGTTAAAAAAGCAAATGACAAGTGGAAGATGTGCATAGACTTCACAGACTTGAAAATAGCTTTTCCAAAAGATAGTTATCCCCTACCCAGGATTGACCAACTAGTGGATGCAACTTCAAACCATGAACTCCTCACCTTCATGGATGCCTTCTCCAACTATAATCAAATCCAGATGGCACCAGAGGATGAGAAAAAAATTACTTTTATTACTGACTGTGGTCTTTATTATTACAGGATCATGCCCTTTGGGCTTAAAAATGCAGGAGCAACTTATCAGCGCCTGATAAATAAGATCTTCAAGGAGCAGATCAGTCAAAATATGGAGGTCTATGTAGATGACATGTTGGTTAAAAATTGATTTTTATCAAATTAGATTGCCGATCTTGAGAAGATCTTCAGTACCCTTCAAAAGAATAAGATGAAGCTAAATCCTACAAGGTAGCGGTCTTGAATCACTTCATTTCAAGGTCAGCGGAGAATTGCATGCCCTTCTTCCAAGTACTTAAACAGTCTAAGAACTTCAATTGAAATCCTGAAAGCTAACAGGCCCTTGAAGAATTGAAAAACTATCTTAGTTTGCCCCTGTTCCTAGCCAAACATGAACCTGGAGAAGAGCCATTCTTGTACCTTGCTGTGTCCCCCATAGCTATTGGAGCCATCCTGGTTAGAGAAGAAGCCAAAGTTCAGAAGCCAATCTACTATATAAGCTGAGACCTGAGAGATGCAGAAATAAGATACACCAAATTAGAAAAACTAACCTATGCCTTGTTGATTACAGCTAGGAAGCTCTGACCTTATTTTAAAGGATATACAATTACCCTCCTTACTAATCAATCCATCAAGATAGTTCTTTACTGGCCTAATACCTTCGAAAGAGTAGCAAAGTGGGTGATTGACTTAACTACCTCGGGCATCCATCAAAGCTTAAATACCGGCCCATTTTATAGTGGAGTGCCCTATTTCGGATGAGACCAAACTAGAGCACCAAGAAGTTCATATCCCTAGCTCTCTTGAAGTAAAGTCTGATCTTCCTGAAAATTCTTGGGTGCTATATGTTGACGGTTCATCCAATACTTTTGGAGTAGGTGCAGGCTTAATCCTCATTAATTCGGAGGGGGTCATGGCCGAGTTTGCCTTATGCTTTAAGTTCCTTAGAACCAATAATGGGATTGAGTATGAAGCTCTGATCTCAAGGCTAAAGATAGCAAAAGAATTAGAAGCGAAACATTTGATGGCTTATAGTGATTCTTAACTAGTGGTGGGACAAGTCAGTAACACCTTTGAAGCTCGGGAAGAAAGTATGAAGAAGTACCTGAAAAGGGTGAAGAGTTTAAGTTCAGCCTTTGTCAGTTTTGATATCCAGCAAATCCCTAGGGCAGAAAATACCAGAGCTAATCTTCTCTCTAAGTTAGCCACCTTAGTCCCAAATGAACTTCCGAAAGAAGTCCTCTTTGAAATTCTGCAGTGACCAAGTTCGGAAGAACCCCAGGTAGTAATGCAAGTTGATCATGAGCCCAGCTAGATCAATCCGTTGATGTCTTATCTTAGAGACGGAGTTCTTTCCAGAGACCACAAAGAAGCTCGGAAGTTAAGAAATCAGGCTTTTCGCTATATTTTATATGAAAATAAGTTGTACAAGAGGTCGTACTCCTTAAATGTCTCCAACCTTTTGAAGTTGATTATGCTTTGAGGAAAGTTCATGAAGTGATATGCATAAATCATCTGAGAGTGAGATCCTTATTATATAAGTTACTTCGGTAGGGATACTATTGACCAACGATGTACCAGAATGTGATGGATTATGTAAGAAAGTATGACAGATGTTAGAGAAATGCAAACATTCAAAGACAGCCGGCTTCATAGCTCATGCCATTAGGTGCTCCTTGGCCATTTGCATAATGGGGGATGGATATACTTGGGCTTTTTCCCATGGCGCCCAGACAATGAAAGTTCTTGTTGGTGGCCGTAGATTATTTCACTAAGTGGGTTGAGACTAAACCTCTGGCAAAGATCACTGAAGCCAAAGTGCAGGACTTCATCTGAAAGTCGATAGTCTTTAGATTTGTTCTACTATAGATATTAATCACTGATAATGGATGCCAGTTCATAGGAGCAAAGTTCACTGAATTCTATGAAAACTTAAATATTTCTCACCACTTCACATTAGTAGCTCATCCGTAAGTGAATGGTGAGGCTGAAGTAACTAACAGAACTTTGCTTTAAGGGATAAAGGCCAGACTTAAAAAAGTAAAAGAAACTTAGATGGATGAACTTTATCACGTGCTCTAGACTTACAGAACCACTCAAAGGTTGCTAACTGGAGAAACCCCTTTCATATTGACTTTTGGGATAGAGGTAGTCATCCTAGTTGAACTTGAACTTCACTCAGTATGAGTTGAAGCTTTTAGTGAGCAAAACAACTCATAGGATCTTAGGACAAATCTTGATCTATTGAAAGAAAAGCAAGAGAAGGCTCAAATCCGAATGGCAGCCTACAAGCAGAAAGTAGCCTATTACTACAACTCCAGGGTCAGAAGTAAGATATTCAGAGTAGGAGATCTAAAATTTTGGAGAGTTGATATTTCGTAACCATAAAATCAAGAAAAGCTCACCCCAAACTGGGAAGGCCCCTATGAGGTCATGGAAGTCATCCGATCGGAAACATATTATCTAAAGAAACTCAGAGGGTCAGCTCTCCCATGACTTTGGAACTCAGAGAACTTGCGAATGTATTATTAATAATCTTGCTTCAATAAAATTTTCTCATTTCAATGTCATTGTTGCTTGGTGCAAAACTATATGATAGCAGGAAACAACTTAACCGAGCTCCATCCTTAAACGAAGTAGAAGACCTCCAGTTATTTAAGATAGGAGGAAGGGAGAGGCCATCTCAATGGCCCTTTCATGCCCCAATGACTTTATTATAGATAGGAGGAGGACCTCATCCTAACAAAGGTAAAAACCAACCATGTCAGGAATAGGAGGAGAACCTTATCTTGACATGGGTCAGAGGAGGGAGGCCCTTTCAACGGTCCTTTCGTATCCCGATGATCTTATTAGATGTTGGTAGATCGTCTTGGCATCACCTAGCTCTGATACCATGTTGTAGAAGCCCCTGATCTTTAGCATGGACCATGGGAGGCCTTTGACGTTCTCTAAGGCAGCGTATCATAGATCCATCACCTAGATCTATGCTAGGGCATCTCCCTCCTTGGGCTTGAAGGATGCGCCCCCTCTATCTAGGGCTTCTTCAAGAACCTAGGACAACTACTCTAGAGAGAAGAGAGAAGAGAGATTGAAGGGAGAAAAGATCTATATTGCTTGCATCCTTGAAAATCCTAATACAACCTATGTATTTATATATAGCCAATAGGCTAGACCAAAAACTCTCTTGGCTAATCCAATACATGAAAGCACTCATCGAGCCCATGTATATCAATGTCTCCTATGCTCTCATCCTCTAAATCTAAGCTCGATCCATACATGAGTTAGCCCCCTTAAGACCTCTCAAACTAGGCCTTAAGACCCTTAGGATAAGTTCCTATCCTAGCCCCAAACAAACCCTCACATAGCTCTGCTCGTGGATTGAGCTGGCTCAGTCTTAGCATTGAGCCAGCTAACATAAGACTAGGTCGGCTCAATTTTAGACTGAGCTGACCCAATTGCGTGCCATGCTGCAGTCCCGAATGCCCTCCTCTCTATTTGGCCTATCATCTAAGACTTAGCCGATCTACTTTCAAACTGAGCTGACTAACCTGCAGAAATGATCCTTTCTATAGTCTTGATTCTCTGACTTTAGTTTCTTGCTCCACCTTAAATCACAGATCTCCAAAGCACCAACCAAGCTCCTGAAATCCTCGAAGCCAACATCCTGGCTCCTTCCATGGCCTCCAAAGGCTTAGGAGCACCATCAATCCTCATAATCTCCACCTTGGTGCCCCAAGCCTTAGCAAACGCCTCGGTAATGCACTCCTGCACGATCCTGCTGTCGATGCACATCTTGATAGCACCTATGCAAACATCGCCTCCGTCAATCCTCTTTAGCTATTATGCACCTTTAAGGCCTTTGGGATGACTGCCTCCATCATTGAACTTGCTTGCTTCTTGGCACCACCCTAAAATTATAGGATTCCTTCTGCTTAGCAACTGCATCACTTTCTTTAGACTTTCCTAGAGAATCTATAATATTTTTGCATTAGCACATGCTGTACCACTTGACACGATCTTCTTAAAGCTATACCTGTCCACCTGCAGATGCTGCTCCACCAGGAACTATGCATCATTGGTGCTGACCCTCAGCTCTAAATTCATGCCAAATTTTATTTTCCACTTATGAAGCCACCACTATGGAGCTCCATCTATATCCGAAGTCCACCTAATGCCATAGAAGTTGACTCTGTCATCGAGTCCCTTGAGGCCAACCACTCAACGCTGCACTGCTGAGCCTGCCGCTACACCTCGAACACCATCACTACCCCTTCAAACCCTCCACACTCTATAGCCCTCTTCGAAGCTATCTCAGATACCTCTGTAACCCATAGGCACCTTCGAAACCCAAGATCTCATCCAACTCTTCTGAATCTAGTGATTGAATCCTAGAAAATTCCATCCTAGCCTTCTCCTCTTCTGCCCCTGCACTAGCCATTACTTTAGTTGCGCCCGAAGGAACTACAGCTCAAACCTTATCCTGGGCTTAGACCTACCTATCTCATCCTAAGGCTCCCGAGACTCCATGACTCTCCTTGAGACCTACTTCTAGTTTTCCTAAGATGCCTCTTAACACTCTCTACTGAGATACCTCCCTCGGCTGCTGCACTGCCGAGCCTCTCTCAGTCTCGTGTCTCTAGAAAAGCACTACTACAACACTCCAGTGCTTCCTGCCTTATCTCAACACCACCTCCTCATAGGTATCTGGGTCCTCTCTTGCATACATAAACCATCCTCTACTAAACTGTGACTCTCCCTAGTGCTCCTACAGAAGAAACCTGATCAGGACACTCCCGACTACCTGAGACCTCCTGGCACTTCTTGAGACCTCTTGGCTCTCCCTAAGACCTACTCTCGATCTTACTGAGATACCCCTGACACTCTCTACTGAGATACCTTCCTCGACTGCTGCACCACCGAGCCTCTCTCAGCCCCTGTGTCTCTAGGGTAGTGCTCCTACAGCACTCCAACGCTCCCTGACTTATCTCTGCGCTGCTCTATAGCCGCCCAGCTCTAACCTACTGGACCTCCATGGATCATCCATCTACATTATTCCTAAGGTTCCATAAATTTATGCTCTAGTCAAACCGCTGAATACATCTTTGACTACTTCCCCACCTTCCTGTAACCAAAGGACATGTAGTCACTTTTTCAGCCTTCCTTCGAACATTATCCCTTAAAAAGTCTCTCTTCAATAACTCCACACTGTCCATCTTTCTAGAGAATCCTGATACTCTCTACTGAGATATCTTTCTTGACTACTGCATCGCTGAGCCTCTCTCAGCCCTGCATCTCTAGGAAAGCGCTATTATGGTACTCCAGTGCTTTCTAGCTTGTCTACCATCATACACCTTGATTTTTTCACCATGATCAACAAGCAAATCATGCACCCAAACCTTCCACCTTGAAAAAAATTCTTTCCATTAACCTTCTCAACCTCCACCTTCAACCCACTACTCTCGGTTGGCCAAACCACAGTAATAACAAAAGTAGATCTGACACATACCATGGAATACTCATGCAGATTTCTGATTTCATCCTATATGACTTCTCCTTCACTTTCATGCACCATCAGGCTCTGATACCAATTGTTGGCACATTGTCTTGGCATCACCTAGCTTTGATGCCATGTTGTGGAAGCTCCTGATCTTTAGCATGGGCCATAGGAGGCCTTTGACATTCTCTAAGGTAGTGGATCATAGATCCATCACCTAGATCTATGCTAGGGCACCTCCCTTCTTGGGCTTAAGGGAGGTGCCCCCTCTCTCTAGGGCTTCTTTAGGAACCTAGGGAAACTACTCTAGAGAGAAGAGAGAAAAGAGGTTGAAGGAAGAAAAGATCTGCATTGCTTGTATCCTTGAAAACTTTAATACGACCTATATATTTATACATAGCCATTAGGTCTGACCAAAATCTTTCCTGGCTAACCCAATACATGAAAGCACTCATCGAGACCATGTACACTGATAAGCATCATAAATTCACCAATAAAAGTATTAATTTATTAATTAATTTATATTAATTTTTAAGAATTATTAATCAATTTATATATAATTTTTGAAAAATTCATATTTTTATTAATTAAAAAATAATAAAAAAAATAAAAATTAAAAAATAAAATTTTATTATCAATAGAAAGAGCTCATTTTCTTGATCACAACGAAATTAATTTCAAAAAAAATGGAGCTCAAATGGAAAAGATATAAATTTTTAAAAATATAAAATAAATAAAAATTAAATAAAAAAGAAAATGGCTCAGCCGGCTCCGCAAGCCGAGCCACCAAGCCAAGCCAAGCCATCAAAGCTGACTTAGCCATTGAAGCCATCAGTCAGTCTACGATCCAGGCGTGGACTGCCAGCTCAGCAAAATCCGGCGAATCAGAGCCTGCCACATGGTGGACCTAGACCCTTAAAGGGTCTACAGAAATTTATCGCGACTCACAGGGCAATCTGATCATTTCACTCGATGACAAAAGCGTTGATTGGTTGCGGTGTGCAGTGCGGCCGATCTACGCGGTCCATGGGAATAGTGATTGCACGATCGGACGGCTGCGATTGATTGCGGTAAAGATCGGACGGTCAGCATTTTTTTGGGTTGCCAATTTCACTCGGATCACCATTGGACGGCAGCGTCTGATTCCAGCTTCAATCCGACGGTCCAGAATGCTTCCGACGGTGATCAAAACTCCCGAAGCACGATTTGCGGCCAGATTTTCTCGATGAAGCACGATCGGACGGCCAGAATTTAATCCGACCCGATCTAAGTTGATCTGCATTTGATTTTGATGATTTTTGGACCGTTGGATTCCTATTGAATGGCTGGATTTTATCAGATTTATCAGAGATGTATTAAAGCTATTTTAATTCAAATTTTGATGATTACAAAGTTCATTAATCCTACATTGCCTTTAGAAAAAAATATCCAGCCCTCCTAGCACTATAAAAAGGACCCTAGGCCTCCAGAAATCAATATCTCCGATCAAGGTGAAGCTTTGGTACAGGGCGAAGCCAGGCTATGGGTTAAAGGCTGCTTCGAAGCAATGGGTGCCGAGAAGAAGAGCCGAGCTTCTACACCATCTTTCTGCCAATGCCGATCCAAGATCAGAGATCAGGCTATTTTATTTTATTATCTTTTCTTTTTAAATTTTATGTATTTAAATTCTAAAATTTTAATTAATAAAAATTTTATTTTTATATTTTAATTTCTTACTTTTTATTTTTATTGTAATTTAATTTCCATACTTTAATTATTACTTTTTATTTTATTGCAAGTAGATGCTAAGATCTAACTAATAGATCTTAGTACCAAATTTAAATTCCTGCACCTTTTAATTTTCGCTTTTAATTTTTCGACTTCACTTTTGATCCCAAAACTCTTCTTTTTTTCTTTTTCTTTTAAAAATCAAAGATTTCAAATCTAAAATACTACCTTCCCTGTGGATTCGACCCGACTCACTGCTATCTACGCAATTTCAATAATTTTAAGAAGTCAGATTAAACTGATAAACACGGTGTCTTAACGACAACATCGCGTTCCTATCAAGTTTTTGACGCCATTGCCGGGGAAGGCACGGATATTAAATTTTTGATCTCTTTGATTTTTTTTAAATAAATTATAAATAAAATTTTTATTTTTTTTATAAATATTGCTTGCTAATTTTTTTTTTATTATTTTGCAAAAAAAAAAGTAAAGAACAAAAAGAATCAGAAGTTTTTGCTTGGTGAGATCAATCCTAACCCTAGTTCTCTTTTCTTTTTATTTTATTTATTTTTTTATTTTATTTTTGAATTAATTTTAAAAAAATATTTATTTAAATCTAATTAAAAATCTCATGATAAGATTAGAAATCTTAACTGCTTAGAGCATGCATCATATTAGTTTTATTTTTATCTTTATTTTTATTTTTATTTTTTTTGGTGATTGCTGGAGGCAAGGTAAGCCTTTCAGAATTCAATTAGTTGCATGCATCTAGTTTAAATTGCATAGAACCCTTTGATTGAATTTTTTTCATGCATATTCATATTAAATCAAATTAAGGGCAATACCCAATTAAATAAGATAAGGTGGGGATTTGATCACCCTTCCTTAGCCCACAAACAACCAACCAACATCCTGCATTGACCTAAACCTTTAAATTAAAATCAATTAGACATCAACCCTAGGAACTTCGAGCTCAATAGGACAAGGAATCCTAAGAGTTGAACTGGGTTAGGATAAGTCAATTTGACTGGTGTCTAGGAAAGTGGTTCAGGGACGACTGGGCCCGAAGGAAGGTGGTTTCTTAATTGGTTCCGTTCGCTTACCTGGCCAAGCACAATTGGTGTCTAAGGCAAGCAACGGGGGGACTCCCACCAACCTTACACTTACCTGGCCAGTTGATTGGCTAATCCTACACTTGGAGGGCTTGAAGGTGACCTTGGCAGTTAGGAGCTGTCTAGATCTAGGATAACCCTTAGTCAGGATTGATTGACCAACTTGATTGCTAACCAACATCAAACCTAATTAAACTTAATTCTTCTCTCTTCTTCTTAGTTCTAGGACTCCTTAGGACCTCTTCTTTAGAACTCTTCTTTCTTTCTTTTTCTTACTCCT
Organism: Cocos nucifera; assembly: GCA_006176705.1. Lineage (NCBI taxonomy): Eukaryota > Viridiplantae > Streptophyta > Magnoliopsida > Arecales > Arecaceae > Cocos > Cocos nucifera. The sequence continues at coordinate 187,032 of QRFJ01002071.1, read as the reverse complement.
CTAAAAAATAAAATAAAAATAAAATAAAAATTAAATTAAACTAACTAAAAAAATATTAAAAATAATAATTAAATTAAATTAAATTAAATTAAAATTAATAAATAAAAAAATTAATTTATAATAAAATAAAAATAATAAAAAAAAATATTCTAAATTTTTTTTGAACCATACATTAGGGTTACACTAATACATGCATGGTAGGAAATCGCTTTTTCTGATTTAGTTGAACATAATTGAATGGTTGATTCACATTAAACATAATAATCAAATGGCTAATATGAATCTAATTGTCCAAAAATTAGATAAAGTTGACCTTCTTGCTCAGAAAATAGATCAACTCCTAACCCTAGGTCAACAATCTCCTACACAATTCACATCATCTTCTAATTATCAGGAGACTTATTCAAACTGTGCTAGCCCAACCCATCATGTGAGTGAATGTCCTATGGCTGCACAATTTCCATATTTTATCCAAGAACAAGTTCAAGCTGCTCAAGGATACTCCAAATTGATTAATGATCCATTTTCAAATTCATATAATTCAGATTGGAGTAACTTTAATTTTTCTTGGACATCCCAACAGACTCAGGCTCAGACCCAAATTTTACTTGAGCAAAATTATCAAAATTATGCCTATAATAATGGTCAGCCTAGTCAGTTTAACCAGCCATCATATTATAATCAGCCTTCATACCCACCTCCTCAACAGACCAATCTAGCTGATGATAGATTTAACCAACTTCAACAATTGAATTCTAACTCAACAGCAATCTATCGCCAGACTAGAAGCTCAAATAGGATAATTAGTTGAGTCTAACATGAGGAGAGAACTAGATCAACTACCGAACCTACCAATTTCAAACAACCCACCTAATGACCACCAACCACCTGGATTAAATTATCAATCTAATGTTTCATCTAAGAATCTCCAATTTGAGAATGCCAAAGTAATTTCCTGAACTTAAAAGCTATAGGATTCTTATGGACCCATACCAAGATCCAGGTGAGAGAGGCTAGTACTGATGCTAGCCAAAATGAAAAATTTAGAGGAACTGGTTAGTACTGAGACTAACCACATAGAAGAACCCAAGCCAGGAATTAGTACTGATGCTAGTTCCAATTTAAATGAGATAGAAATAGGAAAAAAGAGAATAGATGATTTACCCGAGACTTATAAACCTAATGTCCTATTCCCTTCAACCCTAGAAGCTGGTTCTTCTTATAAAAATCAAAAGGCATGTAATGAAATGTCAATGGAGTTGTTTAAGCAGGATCACATTAATTTACCTCCAGAATTAAAATCCGCCTTTAGTCACCATTCCAGCACCCATTGAATCAAACTTAACTCCTAAAACTCCATTCATGAGCATTTTAGAAGAACAAATAGGAGTAATTCTTAATAAACATGGGTCTGAGAATGGAATCATAAAATATATCCCAAAAATTAATAGTGAATATATCAATAATGGGATTAAAAATTAACTTTCTGAGATTGGCAATCCAAAACCATTGGAATTTGTCAATCCAATATTCGACACAGGATAGTGAGCTGCATTGTGTCTGGCTGAAGACGGTAAACTTAGCGCTTGTTGGGAGGCAACCCAATATTTAGTTTTTATCTAATTTATTTTTTTTAGTTTATTTTTTTTTAGGATAATTTGAATAAGTTGGAGGGAGAGCTCAAATTTTCAAAGGCATGTGCTGGACCAAAAAAATAAATAAATAAATAAATATATACTGAGTTAGGTGTATTCTTTCATATTTTTTTATTACATCCTTTATTTTTTCTTCTTCTCCATTGAGGACAATGTCGATTAAGTTGGGGGGAGAGAAAAATAAAAATTTTAAAATTTTAAGTCCTCGAAAAAGTTAGTATTTAGTATTTAGATACCTGATTATGCTTAAGAATCGAATTAAACTAAGCATTTTTAAAAAAAATTGATGCATAGATCAGAGAATCTGTGAGATATTGAGGAATCAAGTATTAAGAAAATTCAATAAAGAGTTAAGTCTAGAACATAAAAAATTTTTTCCTTGGAGCATTTCTAATTATTTCTACTAGCATCAAAGAAAAGTCTACTTTTTATAGGCTTGTGTAGGGTAACTATACATTTCTTCATATAAAAATTTATTTTAATAAAATAGTTTCCAAGTACTTCTCACTGAGTAACCGGGCCTCTTTGCCTAAGCAAGCATTGAGTTTCGCATCAAAAGGTGGGAAGGGCAAAGAAGCTCGTTGTAAAGCTAGTCTTAACTCGTAGCCTATTTGATTCGAGCTAGTAAGCCCGAGGGGTATTCTATACCTAGTGCCCTAAAGCCAACTGGTTTGGGAGTCATTGGCCCAAGACTCGCTACATGGATCAAATAGAAAGCTTAAGGAGTTAAGACACTCAATAGTGGTACAACGTTAAAAAAAAAAAAAAAAAAAAAAAAAAAAAAAAAAAAAAAAAAAAAAAAAAAAAAAAAAAAAAAAAAAAAACATTGGTTTCCCACCAAGTAACCGGGTCCTGTTGCCTAAGTAAGCAATGATATTCGCATCAAAAAGTGGGCAATGTGAAAATAAAAATTAATAAATGAAGGATGGAAGTAGCAATACACCTGCCTATATGAAATTAGATAAATCAGAGATAAAGGTAGGATAATTTAGAAAAAGTTCTAAAAAATTTAATGTTCTTTACTTAATTTTTCTATTGATAAGTATTAATACCCTAATGATATGTCTCATTTAAGCTCTACTGAATATCAATGGCCATTTTGAAAATTGCTTAGGTAAAATTCGAAACTCTAAAGTTAAAAGGTATTTAAAACTAAATTCTTTCTTTACTCGAGGACGAGCAAAGCTTAAGTTGGGGGCTGTGATAAGCATCATAAATTCACCAATAAAAGTATTAATTTATTAATTAATTTATATTAATTTTTAAGAATTATTAATCAATTTATATATAATTTTTGAAAAATTCATATTTTTATTAATTAAAAAATTAATTAAAAAAATAATAAAAAAATCATAAAAATTAAAAAAGTAAAATTTTATTATAAATAGAAAGAGCTCATTTTCCTGATCACAACGAAATAAATTTTAAGAAAAATGGAGCTAAAATGGAAAAGATATGAATTTTTAAAAATATAAAATAAATAAAAATTAAATAAAAAAAATGGCTCAGTCGGCTCCGCAAGCTAAGCCACCAAGCCAAGCCAAGCCATCAAAGCCAACTCAGCCGTTAAAGCCATCAACCGGTCTACGATCCAGGCGTGGACCGCCAACTCAGCAAAATTCGACGAATCAGAGCCTGCCACGTGGTGGACCTAGACCCTTAAAGGGTCTACAGAAATTTATCGTGGCTCACAGGGTAATCTGGTCATTTCACTCAGCGATAGAAGCATTGATTGGTTGCAGTGTGCGGTTCGGTCGGTCTACGCAGTCCATGGGAACAGTGATTGCGCGATCGGACGGCTGCGATTGATTGCGGTTAAGATCGGACGGTCAGCATTTTTTTCGATTGCCAATTTCACTCGGATCACCATCAAATGGCAGCGCCTGATTCCAGCTTTGATCCGACAGTCCAGAATGCTCCCGGTGGTGATCAGGACTCCCAAAGCATGATTTGCGGCCAGATTTCCTCGATGAAGCGCGATCGGATGGCCAGAATTTAATCCGACCCGATCTGAGTTGATCTGCATCCGATTTTGATGATTTTTGGACCGTTGGATTTCTATTGAATGGTTGGATTTTATCAGATTTATCAAAGATGTATCAGAGCTATTTTAATTTAAATTTTATTCAAATTTTGATGATTACAAAGTTCATTAGTCCCACATTGCCTTTAGAAAAAAATATCCAGCCCTTCTAGCACTATAAAAAGGACCCTAGGCCTCCAAAAATCAATATCTCCGATTAAGGTGAAGCTTTGGTACAGGGTGAAGCCAGGCTATGGGTTAAAGGCTACTTCAATGCAACGGGTGCCGAGAAGAAGAGCCGAGCTTCTACATCATCTTTCTGCCAATGCCGATCCAAGATCAGAGATCAGGCTATTTTATTTTATTATCTTTTCTTTTTAAATTTTATGTATTTAAATTCTGAAATTTTAATTAATAAAAATTTTATTTTTACATTTTAATTTTTTGCTTTTTATTTTTATTGTAATTTAATTTCCATACTTTAATTATTACTTTTTTATTTTATTACAAGTAGATGCTAAGATCTAACTAATAGATCTTAGTACCAAATTTAAATTCCTGCACCTTTTAATTTTCTCTTTTAATTTTCTGACTTCACTTTTGATTTCAAAACTCTTCTTTTCTTCTTTTTCTTTTAAAAATCAAAGATTTCAAATGTAAAATACTACCTTCCTTGTGGATTCGATCCGACTCACTGCTATCTACGTAATTTCAATAAGTTTAAGAAGTCAGATTAAACTGATAAACATGGTGTCTTAACGACAACATCGCATTCCTATCATACACCCATGTCTCCCATGCTCTCATCCTTTGGATCTAAGCCCGACCTATACATGAGTTAGTCCCCTTAGGACCTCTTAAACCAAACCTTAAGTCCCCTAGGATAAGTCTCTATCATAGCCCCAAACAGACCCTCGCATAGCTCTACCTGCAGACCGAGCTGGCTCAGTCTTAGCATTAAGTCAGCTAAGCTAAGATTGGATTGGCTTAGTTTTAGACTGAGCCGACTCAGTTGTGTGCCATGCTGTAGTTTCGAACATGCTCCTCTCTATTTGGCCTATCATCTGAGACTTAGTTGATTTAGTTTTAGACTGAGCTGGCTAACTTATAGAAATAATCCTTTCTACAGTCTTGATTCTTTGACTTTGATTTCTTGCTCCACCTTGAGTCCTAAATCTTTGAAGTACCAACCAAGCCTATGGAATCGTCGGAGCGAATACCTTGGCTCCTTCCATGGCCTCCTAAGGCTTGGGAGCACCATCAATCCTTACATTGAGAACAGAAGGAGAATCTCATCCTAATAAGGATAAAGACTAATCATGTTAGAAATAAGAGGAGAACCTCATCCTAACACAGATGAAGACCTCCGATTATTTAAACTAGGAGGAGGAGAGAGGTCCTCTCAATGATACTTTTGTACCCTAATGATTTTGTTAGGGATAGGAGGGAGACCTCGCTCTAACAAAGATAAAAGCCAACCATATTAAGAATAAGAGGAGAACCTCATCTTGATATAGATCAAAGGGTAGAGGCCCTCTCAATGGCCCTTTCATGTTCTGATGATCTTGTTAGAAATAGGAGGAGAACCTCATGCTAATAAGGGTAAAGTCTAACCATGTCAGAAATAGGAGGAGAATCTTATTCTGACATGGATGAAGACCTCTAGTTATTTAAAATAGGAGGAGAGAGGCTCTCTCAATGGCCCTTTTGTGCCCCAATGACTTTGTTAGGGACAAGAGGAGGACCTCACTCTAACAAAGGTAAAAGCCAACCATGTCAGAAATAGAAAAAAAACCTCATCCTGACATGGATCAAAGGGAAGAGGCCCTTTCAATGTCCCTTTCGAGTCCCAATGTTCTTGTTAGGAAATGGAGGAGAACCTCGTTCCGATGGAAAAAAATATCAAATATGTCAAGAATAGAGGAGAACCTCATCCTGACATAAGAAAAAATCTTTAATATTCAAGAAGAAAGGATGATTTCATCCAAGCAAAAGTCGTGATCAACCACAAATGGGATCAGGGGACCTCATCCAGACATGAAAGATGCGAAGACCCAATTATGCAAACTAAAGAAAAACCTATCCAAGAGCCATCATCAACAATCAAAGAGTACATATGTGGTGGTGAACTACAACCGTTCTTGAAGGGCAACTCTACAATTGCGAACACAAAAAGAGAGAGAGAGTGAGTGAAAAACTACACGAGCATACGACTGAGATGAAGTGATCAAAATAATGATTTTATTAAAATAAAAAGTTCAATACATGGGAAGGTCTGCAAGATCGGTTACAAAAATAGAGATGAAGTCCTATTCGAGGTCGGACTTCGGACTACCAACTCTAGCTATCATAAGGGAGAGTTTTAGACCTTCAACCTCCTCCTCAAGTCTCCGTCGAGCCGCCAAACTCTTTCTCAGCATCCTCTCCCATCTGTGTGACTCCTTCTCCATCTCTCTCAACCTTTTTCTTAGAACTATAGATTCAACTTCGGCATCCTTCACGATGTTCTTTTGGTATACCATTTGGACCTTCAATTCATGTAGCTCGGCTTTGTTTTTATCATGTGCTATGAACAGACTTTCCAGAGTGCCTCTCAAAGAACGAATCTTCTATGAGTCTCTACCTGAGCCAACTTGAGCTTTATCCGATAGTTGCTACCAAAGTTGGATGATCTAACCATCAACCTTTCAGAATTTATGTTGAAGATCAGCAACTTGACCAGACCAATCTCGCTTATAATCATTATATGAGTCTTCAGCTGCTTGTAACTAGCTCTGTAATTTGGAGAACCTCTTCGACCAATTCTACCGTACTCAGTTCAATTGGTAGACCATGTTGAACTTCCTTCAAGTATTTGAATCCTCTCTTGTGCGGCCTTCAGCTCAATTTTTAGAGAACTTGCCTTGGCAGTCAAAGTCCAAGCCTTCTCACTACCGAGCTTCTTCATCTATTTTAGTTCTTCAGTCAAATGGCACTTGTTATTGATATAGCCCATGGCATCCCTTCTACGGACCTATTGAAGGTGGGTGACTTCAACTGTGGCTTTCGAATAGTACTTCTTCAACCTCTAAAGCTCATCCTCCACTTTCTTTAATTTTTTCTTAGTTTGATGAACTTTCCTCTTTAGGTCCTTAATGATAGGTCTCAAAGGAAGGCCTTGGGGTAACGATGTGGCATTAGCAGGAGGAGATGAATCATGATTATCTTCGCTATGGAGATTCTAAAAAACAAGCATACTACAACATAAACATAAAAAAAAATTATTAATTTGAAACATCCAAAAATAAGAAGAAAAAATAAAAAAGAAAATACAACAAAAAGAAGTCTCAGACCTCTGGGGGAGCAGTCGAGGAGTTCGATGCAACGTCAATCGACCTCGACTCTTCAGTGGTAAGCTCGGTAGGGGGAAGGTCGATTGCAGCAATAGATGATCCCACATCATCATCAGGAACCTCTTCAATAAGAAAGCCAAGGTCGAGCTTGGGGAACTTGCTATCTATCCTATCCTCGCAAAGCTTGAACCCCTTGATGAAGGCTTCCTGATCGAACTTGACATTCAAGTCCTTCATCTCATAGAAGACCTTGAACTCCTCTACTGCTTGGGCCTTTGCCTCTAAGATCTATCTCGAAATTTGCTCCTTCAATTTGGTGATCTCGGCTTCAACCTTCTTCCTTCCATCTTCTTTCAAAGCCAAGGCAACCTTCAATTCCGCCGATGTTTGCTCTTCCATTTAGAGCACCTCTTGAAGAACTTCGACCTCGACAGCCTTTTCCTTCATGAGGCAATTGACCTCGATGGCTTTCTCTTCTTAGAGGTGGCTAACCTCGGCTTGATGATCCTCCTGAGCCTTCAATACTTCTGACCTTAAGAGGTTCATCATTTTGATGTCAGCGAGCAATTAGTGACATGACTATAAGAAATAAATCAAGTTAAGCATACACACACACACACACACACACACACACATATATATATATATATATATATATATATATATATATATATATATATATGTATGTATGTATATATATATGTATATATATATATATGTATGTATATATATATGTATATATATATATATATATATATATATATATATATATATATATATATATATATATATATATATATATATATATATATATATATATATATATATATATATATATATATATATATATATATATATATATATATATATATATATATATATATATATATATATATATATATATATATATATATATAAAGTAGAAAGAATGGATAAGGTAACTACCTTGAGGAAGGCCCTGAGGGAATTCTAAGTGCGCTGCTCATAATCAAAGTCAGCAATCTTGTCTACCACCTCAGGTAGGATAAATTTATCAACCAAATCCCTAATGATGTTCAATTGCAGAAGAGATTTTCTTTTGAGTCTTCATCGTGGTTATCAGACTTACTGGGACAAGCTTTACACTAAACTTTTATAGTAACCAACTTTTATTTCTTCTTTCTTTTTTCTCTCTTTTCTCCTCCTGCAGGAAGCTTCGAAACTTGAACTTTGGTGGGAGGGCCTGAGGATGTAGGTGGTGCTGCGGCCCCATCAGTAGTGCCCACCTTGGGGATCGGAATGACCTCAGCACCACCAAGAATCTTGGGAGCAGTAGTGGCATTGGTAGGTGCTACGGAGCTCGAGGTATTAACCCTCACCTTCTTTGAAACCTCGTTGGATGCTTTCCTTTTTCTCTTGTGTGCTTGGAGCCTCCTAGCAAGCATTTCAGCTACCTAAGCATCCATCTCTACAATAAAGAAGGGGGAATGATAAAAAATAAAGGGAGGAGAAGAATTTTTGTGAAGTGTGGAGATATACTAGTAGGATCAAGAGGACTCAAGTCCATATTGAACAAATCTGGTCCTTCAGAAGTTCATATATGAGGGGGGCCTGGTAGTTCCTGAGTTTACTAGCAGAATCAAGGTCATCCCCCTCTAGACTAGGAGCTCATCAAACTGATTCTCTAAGAAAATGCTAGGAAGAAAGTCCTAACTCTAAAGTTGGGCAGGACACAAAGAAGAACCTCTCCTTGCAATTATGGATAGAAGAAGGAGCACTTTTCAACAATCTTTTCTTGCCAAACTGGGATGAGAAGCACCATCACTCCCTCGTAGAAGGATGACACTTAAAAGTACAGTAGTTTCGGAGTAGGAAAATGATTGGACGAACTTCAACAGAGAGACAAAGGAAGATGAACCAGATAATAAACCTAAAAGAGTTTGGCACTACAAACTCTTAAGAGATGTTCAAAAAATGAAAAAGAGCAACTACAAAAGGAGGGAGAGAAAGTCTCAATCTGGCATGAAAAGCTTCTAAGAACAAACAAAAACATCCTGGAGGAGGATAACAAGCCTAGTCACTTGCTCCAGAGAGTTTCAATTCATAGTCAAAAGGGATTTCGTATTAGATCCTGATCAAGAAAAGATTATTCGGGGATAGGAAACATGGAATGGTTCCGGGTATGAAATTTGGCTAGGATACATTCCTAAGTTTGGTATTTTCTTTGGAATTAGAATTTTGAAAAGATGGACCGGATGGACTCCTAAAATTGGATGATCATGAAGTTTTGGAAGACATTTAAATCAAAGGAAACTTAGAAATGTCTGGGAAAGCGATGAGAAAAAGACTATAAAATCTTAGGAAAAGAACAACAAAACTCGTATAGAAGACTAAAAAGCTGAAAAACAAAAGAAAAGAAGAGAGAGCGACTGAAGACTAACCTAGATTGATAAGAAGATGATCAGAAAGACTAGATGTAGTCGAGAGAGACTTCGATAGTTGGAAGGGTTGTGAATGAGAGGAAACAAGATGAGACGGTCGAGATAGTAGGAATCAATCAGTGATAGTCGGAGAATCAAGGAAAAGGCTTAAATAGAAGGAAGAAACTAGAGAAAGTTATGATTACAGAACCTCTTCAGCCGACTTCAACCCACCACGTGTCCCACTCACTCCTGGCACCTAATGAAATAATAATTACACAGCACACAGAGCTCCACGCCAGATGAGTCTTCGAGGAAATTTGTCCTTTCAAGTCATTTGGCATTAAACTTTGGTGCCAATTTAGAAAAGCTAAAAGATTTTATTCTTCGAGAGCGAGAAGCTGGTAAAGGACATCAGCTATAGTTATTTTTCTATACTCTCTTCATTTGAAATTCGAACATGGCAGTAGGGGGATAAGTGTTGGGAGTAAAATAACCCTCGTCAAAGTTCCTATTAGATATATGTGCCCTAGAAGCCAGAATTGGCAAACACTTGTAATACACTTCTAAGGGAAAAATTATAATTTTGACTATAAATAAAATGGGTTATTTTCTATCACATATGTATATTTAGTGTCTGTGATACATCCTTTGAGTTAATGGTAATGATAATTCATATTTTCAAGAGTTGAAAATTTAAGACATGAATAATCATTATTAACTCATAAAATGCTCCCGACCATAGGATCATCACGAGGATGGTGATTGATCTGAAAGGTTGGTGTACAATTGCTTCTCTTTAGTAGATGAGTCTTGAGTCTATGGTGTGGAGACACTGAAGCGAGAGTACAGGTACTCGTTAGAGAACGAGGGCACTGAGCGTGACCACCTCGAGTAGTCATTAGGAAGTCTACCTTCTCGTCAATGACTGACTCGATGCTGCAGTGGTGTGTCTGGTTCTTTGACCTGAGGTGCATCGATAGTTCACCTTGAGGGTGTTATAGTTTGACTACACCATAACTCGGTCTCCTAGCCATATCAGAACCCTGAGGTGTATGTTGGCTATAGCATGTTCATTGTAGGAACTGGATTGCATCAAGATGGAATCTATCTACCTCGGTGGTAGAGGAGCAGCCCTATGATGATCATGAGAATCAAGTCCAGAAGTCCCATGGCCATGGCAGAGTGAAATAATAGAAAGAGTTTCTATTTAGGTTTTCACATCGGACTTGAATCGAATGATTACATCATATGACAGAAACTAGGGTTTGACGAGTTCACCTTAACCCTAATCTGATCGGGGCTCAAGATAGAAGAACTTAATCACACAGGTAGCTGCACCAAGAGGTTCACATTCAGCTCTGATGGGTTGCCACCATATACTGCTAGGTGTCACTGGTGGATTTTGGGAGCAATTAGAATGATTTAGATGATCGATCATTCTAGCTGTTCGAATCAGAAGAGTTCTGATCCATCGAAAGGAGTTTCGATGATGTCGATGATAGAGATCATGACATATCCCATTACCATACAGAACTGAACCTAACTGGGTCACACAAACAAGGGTTTGAATCTGGTGATCATCAATTGAACTGATCTAGTTCAATTGATCTGAATGAGATTCAATTAGGTTCAAGAAAATCGTGCTAGCACTCGATTGAACCTAACGTTCTTCTTTTACTATCATAAATAGTTGTCCTGACTGAGCCAAAGGAGTTTGTGCTCGATCAGAGGCCTTCACTTGGTCTGACTGGAGCCTATCCAGGTCAGAAAAGGGTTGTCTTATTTTGTAAGACAATACCTGCCATTTTTGGTCACCTACCATTTCTCGTCCTTTGACTTTGGTCAAAAGTTGACCTTTGACTGGTCAAATATTGACCATTGACACTTTGACTTCTATCCACATGTCACGCACCTATTAGAGAGCTGGTGGGGGCTTGTCCCCCTACTAGAAATTGGCAAGGAGGAGGGTGCACGCCATCTTAGGCGTGCGCCCAAGCTTGAGGCGCCTAGGAGTCCTTGTTGGACAGGGACTCCATCTCCTTATTGGATTCTGATTAGACTCCTCCTAAGAATCAATTTTGACTGGTCTTAGGCGCCATCTAAGGATGAATCCAAGAGACTCTATTCCTATCAATCAGATTTAGATCTGATTTCACAAAAGATTGTGATTGGTTAGGATGAAGAGTTGGATCATGCATAGTCTATAAATAAGACCCTACGCCCAACTCAAAGAAGTGGATCTCAAGATTGAGAGAACAAGTCTCTATGCCCCAAGGCTGCCTCTCTCTTCCTCCTTGATGTCAAGTTCATCTTCTCCCTCTCCTCTCCACACCCAAAGAAGTTTGGGATCTCAGTTGGTGCAATCTAGACGAGAGAAAGGCGACAGAAAGCTAGAAGGCTGCGCTGCTGCAAAGGACAACTGCTGATCTTCAAAAGCTATTTTGAAGATCCTCCAAATCAGATTCAGATCTGATTTTTGGAGATATGATAGAGAATAAGAGAATCTCTAGATCTAGTCTGAGTGGATACTGGTAGAGGCCAAGCACTTGCGTGGCTCGATCCAAAACCTTTCGCTGCTTACAGGATCATCAACGGGTAATAGGATTACCCTACATCAAGGTAAATTAAATCTGATTTAATTTATCTATATTTTATTTTAATTATTAAAATAATAAAAATTAGATCTGAAAATATCTCAGATCTAATTTGGATCAAAGAAAAAATTTTTTAGAAATATATCTCTTGATCCGATCAGATCTGAACGAACCTGATCCGAAAAATCAGGATTTTCCTTCAACTGGTATCAGAGCCAAGGTTCTAAAGTATTTAGATCTGATTTTAAATTTATTTTAATTAAAAAATAAGTGATTTTAGATGTCACATGAGATGTGATCAGATCTAAAATCAAAAAAATTAAAATTAAATGATTTGGATCTAAGATTAGAAAATATGCATGACTAGTTCTAAAATAGAATAGTTCTATAGAATAGTCTTGCATGTTTACATTTTAATTTGATTAAATCATATTTTAGATCTATTTATTTACTATTTTTTGATATTATAATTATTATAATAACATCTAAAAAATAGCAAATAAAAATTATTTAATTTTAAACATCATATGAGATATGATTGATGCATGTCTAGACTAGTTGTAGAATAGTTCTACATAGTTATCTAGATTAGAGTTTATTTTGATAAGATCAATTTAAATCTAATTTTTTAGATTATTATGAGATAATTTAGATCTGAAAAATATGCATGATTCGATACATGAGATGTATGCAAAATATGCCATGATTAGATCTAATTTGTATATGAGATATATGATATAGATCTAAAACTGTTTTGTAGTATTACATGTTCCTGATTAAGGCGTTCCTCTTAGCCATCCGGTCATAAGAATGAAGAAGGATTTAAAGGCCCTCTCCTCCCATCCGATGGGGTGTTCTTATGATGTGTAGGGGTGCTGCGCATGTTCGTCCTTAATCAAAAATCCAAAACTTACTTTCTGCAAAATCCTAGATCCTGAAACCCTAGGATTTATTGTGCATATTTTGTTTATGAACCCTACTTAATTAAAAATTAAGATTATGAAATATTAATTAGATCTAAAATTGAGAATTTTAGATCTAAGACATATTCATAATACTGGGTTCGGGCTTGGGTAGCTCAATTAGGTCTAAGCGGTTGATCAAACCGAATCAAGAGTTGGTTAGATGGGATCAACAATGCTTAAATTGACCAGCCTAATAGGATTAAGTCTGGGTCAAGATCGAGTCACGATCAAGCAAGACCTAATTAGGCTCAGAGGTTAGAGTCTGGATTGTAGGCTAACCCAATTGGTTCTGGCTCAATAATTTGGTGTCTAAGGTAAGTTTGGCACATACGATCGACTGGTTTTTAATTGGGAGCTACTCGACCTGAATGCGTTCTTGTACGAGTTAATGGCATATCCCTTCCACCGATCTCACTTACCTGGCCATATCTGTTGACTCAGTTCTAATTTGAGGTGGTCAATAATCCGAGCTAACCCATGCCACTAGGTTAGTCATAATTGTTATGACTATGATAAGTCTAGTTTAATGAGACCTGAATCAATTCTCCCTAAGAAAAGATTAAGTCTGAGGTCTTCCACCATTGTAGATGTGCGGGCCCTTCCCGGGGTTGATTGTTCTCGGCTGGATACAGTGGCTCAGTTGCACCGAAAGATGCAACCATGTCTATTAGGCATTGGATGCTATGGGCTGGAGGATGAGTTGGGCTCAATATTTCGAATACGGTGAGAGACTCAATTAGGAATCCAGTCTGTGCAAATGGTGGGTCTGACTTAACTAAGGAGTGGATCAATATTTTGGATATGGTGAGATTCATGAATTAGAGATCAAGTTTGGGTGCACCATGATTAGAGAATCATTGAACAAGAGTTGTTCACTCATTGGCTAACCCATCACCAATAACTGTTAGGTGAGGTGATGAGTCAGTTGGTGAGACCGCACCACCCACTAGAAATCATTAATCATGGAGATTTTTGCATCTCTACAGAGGAAAGTGTAGGGATCCGAGAAAATAGTGGGAGCTAATTTATTTAAAAATAAAATTTTTAAATAAATTGGTCAAGTCATAATTACAGTATCTAACTAGAATCTTTGACTCTCTATAGGAAAATGTCTGCGTCCAACCCATTAGCACGTATCCTGGACACACATAGACTGACCGGACCCAATTATAAAGATTGGCTCAGAAACTATAAAATTATTTTGGGTTTTGAGAAGTTAACCCATGTATTGGACCAGGATCCTCCCACCTTACCAGCCCGTCCATCCACTGAACAGAGAGCGTCTCTGAAAAAATGGATAGATGAAGATAATAAGGCCAGATATTACATGTTGGGCTCGATGTCTGATGAGCTTCCAGCGCCAATATGAAGATATCATGACTGCTCACCAAATGTTGGCTCACCTGCAAGAGATGTTTGGTGAACAGAGTCATGCAGCCAAGTATCAAGTCACGAAATAACTTTTTAAGGCTAAGATGCGTGATGGGCAGTCAGTCCAAGATCACTATCTGATGATGATCAAGGACATGGAAGAGCTTGAGAAGCTCGGTGTGAAGTTAGACTTGGATCTGCAGAATGATGTATTATTCTGCAATCCTTGACTGATGCATATGGGCAATTCATCATGAATTACCACATGCATAAACTTCAAAATTTCTTGGCCGAATTAATGAACATGCTGGTCACCGCTGAGCTTTCTATGAAAGGTTCTAAAGGCTCAGTTCTTGCTATGGAATGGACTTCTTCCAAAAGAAAGTCTTCTGAAAAGAAAAAGAAGTCTACGAAAAAGTAGAAGGTGGAAGGAGGAAAGAAGAAGAAGGCAGAGCCGAAGAAGAAGGCCGACTGTCAAAGGAAAGTATGTTTCCATTGCAACAGCGACGGCCACTAGAAGCGGAACTGCCCTACTTACCTGGCCACCCTGAAGAACAAGAAGGAAGGTCCTTCTGGAGGTATGCTCGTTATTGAGTCTAACCTTATGATTTCTTCTGCATCCAGTTGGGTGCTTGACTCTGGTTCTAGTGCTCATCTGTGCACTTCCATGCAGGGTCTTGAGGATAGCAGGAGGCTGAGGGATGGAGACATGATCCTACGCATCGGTAAATAGGAGCAAGAGTTGCTGCAGTGGCGGTGGAAACATACCCTCTTCGATTACCATCTGGTTTAGACTTAGTTTTGAAAGACTGTTATTATGTGCCTGCAGCTAGCAGAAATTTGATTTCTATTTCATGCTTAGCACTAGAAGGCTATGTGATTACCTTCTTTAAGGACCATTGTAACATTCTTTATGAAAAAAATAAAATTACAAATGGTTTTCCTTAATTAACGGTCTTTATCAGCTACATATTGATGTATCCTGTTCTAACTATCGAGCAAAATGTGAATGCCAAATGACCTAGGGATAGTCCAAATGATAGATATCTATGGCACCTGAAGATTAGGTCATATAGCAGAAGATAGGATCAACAAATTAGAGAAAAATGGGCTATTGAGTCCATTGACTTTCGAGTCATATCCAACTTGTGAATCTTGTCTTCAAGGCAAAATGACTAAACTCCCTTTTGTAGGACATGGGGAAAAAGGGCCACAGATCTCCTTGCCCTAGTACATACTGATGTGTGCGGCCCATTTGATGTGCCGGCTAGAGGCAATTTTGTCTACTTCATTACCTTTACCGATGATCTATCTAGGTATGGGTATGTGTATCTTATGAGACACAAGTCTGAAGCTTTTGAAAAGTTCAAAGAATTCAGACATGAAGTAGAAAAATAAACTGAAAAACCCATTAAGGTTCTTCGATCAGATCGAGGAGGTGAATACCTTAGCCGAGAAATTCCTTAGACTATCTCAAGAAAAATGGCATAGTCTCTCAATGGACTCCACCAGGAACACCTCAACTCAACGAGATTTCAGAAATGGAGAAATCGAACTCTATTGGATATGGTCCGATCCATGATGAGCTTCACAGACCTTCCTGATTTTCTTTGGGGACACTCATTGTTAACTTTAATTTATCTACTAAATAGGATTTCCTCTAAAACCGTTCCTACCACACCGTATGAGATATGGCACGATAAGAAACCAAGTCTGAGTCATCTCAGAATTTGGGGTTGTCCGGCTCATGTCAAAAGACAACAAGCGGACAAGTTAGAGTTTAGGTCCTTCAGAGCTCGATTCATAGGATATCCTAAAGAATCATTAGGATACTATTTCTACATTCCAGAAGACCATAATGTGATTGTGAGTCGACATGCCATCTTTCTTGAAAAATAGTTTATTCAAGATAGCAGCATTGGAAAGCAGATTAAGCTTGATGAGAAAGTCTCACAAGTACAACGAGCTAAGGACCAATTAGAACCAAATCAGGTTGAGCCAATAAGAACACTACCTCCTCCACCTCGTAGATCGAAAAGAGTTTCTCGTCCTCCTGAAAGATACTTAGGTATTATTTCAAAGAAAGTAGAGGAAATGTTCCTCGTAGGTAATGGTGTTCATGGTGATGATCCCAAAATCTATAATGAAGCGATATCAGATATCGACTCTGAGAAATGGCTAGAGGCAATGCAGTCAGAAATTGACTCGATGCACTCAAACCAAGTCTGAACCTTGGTAGATCCCCTAGAAGGTATAGTACCTATTGGGTGTAAATGGATCTTCAAGAGAAAGATTGGTACAGATTGGAATGTGGAGATATTCAAGGCTAGACTAGTGGCAAAAGGTTATAGTCAACGTTAAAGCATTGACTATCAGGATACCTTTTCTCCAGTAGCTATGCTAAAATCCATCTGCACATTGCTTGCCGTTGCAGCCTATTTTGATTATGAAAATATGGCAAATGGATGTGAAAACGACGTTCTTAAATAGATATCTTGAGAAAGATATCTATATGGAATAGCCACTAGGTTTCACATCCATTGATACTGATCACAAGGTTTGCAAGCTGCAAAGGTCCATATATGGACTTAAGCAAGCATCTCGAAGCTGGAACACTCATTTCAATGATGTGATCAAAACATTTGATTTCATCAAAAATGAAGAGGATCCATGTGTCTTCAAAAAGGTCAGTGGGAGCGCTGTTGTCTTTCTCATATTGTACGTGGATGACATCCTCCTTATTGGGAATGATATTACCATATTGACGATAGTCAAAATATGGTTGTCCAAGAAATTCTCCATGAAAGACCTAAGTGAAGCATCCTTTATTCTAGGAATTAAGGTCTATACGGATAGACCGAATAGGACGCTAGGACTTTCACAGAAGATGTACATAAAGAAAGTACTAAAGTGATTTAGTATGGAAAACTCTAAGAGGGGATTAATACCTTTCAGACATGGTATTCATCTTTCCAAGAAGATGTGCCCTAGCACACCTGAGGAAATAGAATGCATGAGCAAGATTCCTTATGCTTCTGCAATAGGGAGCCTCATGTATGCCATACTATGTACACGACCTGATATAGCACATGCTGTGAGTGTCACAAGCAGATATCAGTTAAATCCAGATGAAGAACACTGAACTTCTGTGAAATGTATCCTTAAGTACTTGAGAAGAACTAAGAATATGATGTTGGTCTTTGGTAACGGAGAACTCCAAGTCCAGGGATACACAGACTCAGATTTCATGTCTGATATAGATGATCGAAAGTCAACATCTAGGAGTCTGTTTGTGTGTAATGGTGGTGCTGTTAGCTGGAAGAGTTCCAAGCAAACCGTGATAGCAGATTCCACCATGAAAGTAGAATATATCGCTACATCAGAGGCTACGAAGGAAGCATTCTGGTATAAAAAAGCTTGCTGCAGAAATTGAAGTAATGCCATCAGATGACATTCCTCTATACTACGATAATAATGGTGCCATAGCCTTTGCTAAGAAGCTGAGGTCTCATCAAAAATCTAAGCACATTGAGCGGCGATACCACCTCATCCATGATTACCTCGAGAAGGGTATGTCGAGGTCAAGAGAGTCAATTCCATAGACAATGCGGCAGACCCACTTACAAAGTCGTTGGGACAACAAAAGATCGAAGCCCATCTTGAGAAGATGGGACTTAGACTTGTAGCCAATTGGCTTTAGAACAAGTGGAAGAATGTTAGATATTTGTGCCCTAGAAGCCAGAATTGGTTGACACTTATAATACACTTCTAGGGGCAAAATTATAATTTTGACTATAATTAATAAAATAAATTATTTTCTATCACAAATGTGTATTTAGTGTCTGTGATACATCTTTTGAGTTAATGGTAATGATAATTCATATTTTCAAGCGTTCAAAATTTAAGACATGAATAATCATTATTAACTCATAAAATACTTCCGACCATAGGATCATCACAAGGATGGTGATTGATCCGGAAGGTTGGTGTACAATCACTTCTCTTTAGTAGATGAGTCTTGAGTCTACGGTGTGGAGACACCGGAGCGAGAGTACAGGTACTCATTAGAGAACGAGAGCACTAAGCGTGACCACCTCGAGTAGTCATTAGGAAGTCACCTTCTCGTCAATGACTGACTCAATGTTGCAGTGGTGTGTCTGGTTCTTTGACCTGAGGTGCATCGATAGTTCACCTTGAGGGTGTTATAGTTTGACTACACCATAACTCGATCTCCTAGCCATTCAGAATCCTGAGGTATATGTTGGCTATAGCATGTTCATTATAGGAACTGGATTGCATCAAGATGGAATCTATCTATCTCGGTGGTAGAGGAGCAGCCCTGTGATGACCATGAGAATCAAGTCTAGAAGCCCATGACCATGGCAGAGTGAAATAATAGAAAGAGTTTCTATTTAGGTTTTCACATTGGACTTGAATCGAATGATTACATCATATGACAGAAACTAGGGTTTGACGAGTTCACCTTAACCCTAATCTGATCGAGGCTCAAGATAGAAGAACTTAATCACGCAGGTAGTTGAACCAAGAGGTTTGCATTCAGCTCTGATGGGTTGCCACCATATACTGCTAGGTGTCACTGGTGGATTTTGGGAGCAATTAGAATGATTTAGATGATCGATCATTCTAGCTGTTCGAATCAGAAGAGTTCTGATCCATCGAAAGGAGTTTCGATGATGTCGATGATAGAGATCATGACATATCCCATTACCATACAGAACTGAACCTAACTAGATCACATAAACAAGAGTTTGAATATGGTGATCATCAATTGAACTGATTCAGTTCAATTGATCTGAATGAGATTCAATTAGGTTCAAGAAAATCGTACTAGCACTCGATTGAACCTAACGTTCATCTTTTACTATCATAAATAGTTGTCCTGACTGAGCCAAAAGAGTCTGTGCTCGATCAGAGGCCTTTACTTGGTCTGACTGGAGCCTATCAAGGTCAGAAAAGGATTGTCTTATTTTGTAAGATAATACCTGCCATTTTTGGTCACCTGCCATTTCTCATCCTTTGATTTTGGTCAAAAGTTGACCTTTGATTGGTCAAATATTGACCATTGATACTTTGACTTCTGTCCACATGTCACGCACATATTGGAGAGCTGGTGGGGGCTTATCCTCCTACTAGAAACTGGCAAGGAGGTTGGCGTGCGCCCAAGCTTGAGGCGCCCCGGAGTCCCTATTGGATAGGGACTCAATCTCCTTATTGGATTCTGATTAGACTCCTCCTAAGAACCAACTTTGACTGATCTTAGGTGCCATCTAAGGATGAATCTAAGGGACTTTGTTCCCACCAATCAGATTTAGATCTGATTTCATAAAAGGGTTGTGATTGGTTGGGATGAAGAGGAGTTGGATCACGCATAGTCTATAAATAAGACCCTACGCCCAACTCAAAGAAGTGGATCTCAAGATTGAGAGAACAATTCTCTGTGCCCCAAGGCTGCCTCTCTCTTCCTCCTCTACATCAAGTTCATCTTCTCCCTCTCCTCTCCACACCCAAAGAAGTTTGGGATCTCAGTTGGTGCAATCTAGATGAGAGAAAGGCGACAGAAAGCTAGAAGGCTACGCTGTTGCAAAGGACAACTACTGATCTTCGAAAGCTATTTTGACGATCCTCCAAATTAGATTCAGATTTGATTTTTGAAGATGTGATAGAGAAGAAGAGGATCTCTAGATCCAGCCCGAGTGGATACCGATAGAGGCCAGGCACTTGCTTAGCTAGATCTAGAACCTTCCGCTGCTTACAGGATCATCAATAGGTAATAGGATTACCCTACATCAAGATAAATTAAATCTAATTTAATTTATCTATATTTTATTTTAATAATTAAAATAATAAAAATTAGATTTAAAACATCCTAGATCTGATTTAGATCAAAAAAAAAAGTTTTTGAAATATATCTCTTGATCCGATCAGATTTGAACGAACCTGATCTGGGAAATCAGGATTCTCCTTCAGTTCTTAGCCACCAAACCCCATTCTGAAGGAATTCGTCGATCCTCTCAACAACAAGTCCATACTATGGAACTTGTCGAAGGCATATTGAAGCCCAGCTAGACAATCTTGAATGGTAAAGGAGAACTATCATTTAATTAACCTTGCTTCTTAACCTAGAATAAATGATGGGACCAAAGTTCAACCCTCCTAATCTTGATTGGTGATGAGTTTTGAAGATAGTTAAAGTCTTATATTATGGACGATGCGCTCCTTCCAGCCAAACTCCTTTCAGACGAACTCCTCTAGTCATGCTCCTTCTGGATGAACTCCTCCAATTGTGCTCCGTCCGACAGTGCTCTTTCCAGTCGTGCTCCTTCCAGCAGCACTCCTTCTGGGCGGACTCCTTTTAGACACATCCTTTCAATCATGGTTCCTTCAATTGAAGTTCTTTTATTCGAATACCTTTCAGGATGAGCTTCTTCCAGCTAGTTGCAGACCAACTTAATCCATGTTACTCCTATCAATTGAAGCCATCCAAAAAGATCTCGATAAATCGCTGATTCATGATAACTGATCGATGAAGGATGGAGCACCATACTTCATATCTCAATTTAGGAGGCACCTTTGTGCACGACCTAGGAGGCTTCCAAACTCTTTAAAGCCACTAGACATTGCCCCAATAGATCTCGATA
Organism: Cocos nucifera; assembly: GCA_006176705.1. Lineage (NCBI taxonomy): Eukaryota > Viridiplantae > Streptophyta > Magnoliopsida > Arecales > Arecaceae > Cocos > Cocos nucifera. Next base: position 166,031 of record QRFJ01002071.1, on the reverse strand, counting down.
GTTACAAGTTCACTGCATACACTGAAGCCTTCAACCTATGTCTGAACTCCAACAAATGAATCTCAACCGCCTACAAGTCACGACAAACGATAACTCATCCTCTATAACAAACACCACATGGCTTGAGCGGTCCACTACCAGACGGTTATGGCTGTCATTATCAGTTTGTTACATGCTTCATTTATAAAATGGATCCTTCAGATATATTTTCTTCTAAGCTCTCTTTTCTTTCTCGTTACTCTACTTCTCAATTTCTTGAGCACTCCATTTCAATTGGCTAGAGAACTAACTTGAGTATCGGAGGGTTCTGCCGGAGCCACCCACTTTTGATTTGGACTTTGCTTTGTAGGTCCCATCAGCGGCCTCGCTTTCCTAACTCCAACTACCTCTAATGTCCTCATAGATTTCTGTACCAACATAAATAAATTGGATGGTCTCTAAGGTTAGTTTGGTAGTTTAGACCAATGAATTTTAATTGAAAGCTACTTGCAATGATTCAATCTTTGATGAGTTAATGGCATATTGCTTCTACTAGTCTCACTTATCTAGCCATCCTGGTGAGTTAGATTTTGATTAGATCAGTTGGTGATTTGGGCTCATCCATGTCAATTAGATAAATCAGTGTGACTGATTTAGGTGCTCTTAATGCTAGCTTGAATTAGGTTCTTTATAATCTGACTTGGTGAAGTTAGTAGGAGGATCCAAATTGGCTGGTGAATACTTCTCTCCTCTTCTTAAAATTAATTAATAAAAATCTTCTAAAATTATTAGGTCATTAAAATGATAAAATTATAATGATAACTAAGTCATAGCCTCCCATTAAGTTAAGTGATAATGAGTCCATTAGTTTAATAATCATTGGAGGTCCAAAAGCCTGGTGCTTATTGACTAATGAAATTATCATTCAAAAAATGATGATTTGGTCATGTCTTTCTAATTGTGGTCAGGTTGGCTGGCCAAAATCAGGCCTGATCATTTATTGATTAGATGCACTAAATATGGTCATGATAATGGTTGGACCTAATTGGATCATTTTAGTAGAGTTCAAATCCTACTGATTAGATTTCTGGAGCAAAATTAAAATACTATAAGTTGTTTAGAGAAATAATTGATTATGAACCTATCCATAGATATAGATGGATTGACTGATCAAAGTCGGACTCGTGTGTAGCCTATGTGGATTCTAGTACTCACTAAAGAATTAAAGTAATTCCTCGAATTGGAGGTAGAGGTTACCAATTCATATAAAATAGTGAAAAAATCTTTAGACCAAAGTCCAAGTCTTTAGGATAAATAATTCATATACTAATTAGGTTTGATTTTTCTTTTTTGTGTAGCTATGGCCTCTACCTTGCCACTTGAAAGAACTTCTCTAAGATTTTAGGATTAGATTTTAAAACTTTTTTTAAATCTATGCAGTAGAAACATGAATTAATCATATTAATTTATAATTAAACATAAAAAATGCTAGATCTATGATCCTATTACATGATTACGCATGATTTTAAATCAAATTAAAATATGAGAATAAATCATGTTAATCATATTAACATAAAAACCATTCTATGCTAGATTAAATCTAGATTGAAGAAAGATGATTGTATCATCCATACCTTTGCAAATTGAGTTCTCTAACTCACTGATCTAGGCTTGAGGTTATTGTTTGGAGCCACACATACATTTTGCCTCTACAGATAATCCATACGAGCCCTCGATCGCTAATCAGAAGTTTGATGCCCGAAAATTAGCAAAGTTTGCTAGAACTGCATTGATCCTTCTTCGATGGTTGATCTAGATCTTTCTTTCTTTGAAACTTGGATCCTTCAATTTTTAAAAGATGATGAAGATGATTTTAGACCCAAAACACCTCTCAAAATCTCAAAAAAAGAATAGAAGAATAGATGGAAGAAAACCTTAGAAGAAGACCCTCTTCTTCTTCTCTTTTTTTCTCACCAAAGCACCTTGATTGGTGCCTTTATAATTCCCATGTGTAAACCACTCTACACCCAATCTCTCCACACCCAAAAGACCTCTCTCTTAGATCTATAATCTCAAAAAAAATTAGATTAAAAACCCTTTTATATTGAGAGATATAGAGGTGTCCTCGTCTAGGTCAAATACCTAATCAAGAGACCTTCAAATTGGGCTAGATTTGGGGCGCCCAACTCTTGGGTGTTCCCTCCTTCTCTTTGGGCATGGACAACCTGGTATTTGGCACATTAAAATTCTT
>QRFJ01002071.1:66760-163791 GCA_006176705.1 Cocos nucifera | reverse complement strand
ACAAGTTGGATATGACTCAAAAGTCAAATGGACTCAATAGCCCCATTTTCTCAATTTGTTAATCCTATCTTCTCTTATATGACCTAAATCTCAGGTGCCATAGAAATCTGTCTTACCTTTGGACATTACCTAGGCGTTGGCATTCATTTTGCTCGATAGTAAGAATCAGTTACATCAATATGTGCACTGATAAAGATCCATTAACAGAAAACCATTTTGAATTTTATTTTTTTCATAAAGAATGTTTACAATGGTCCTTAAAGAAGGTATCACATAAACCTTCTTGTGCTAAGCATGAAAAAAAATCAAATTCTACTAGCTGCAGGCACATAATAACAGTCTTCAAAATTAAGTTTAAACCAGATTGGTAATCAAGAGGGATTCCCAGGCACTGCAGCAACTTTGCTTCACATTCGCATTCGTAGGATCATGTCTCCATCCCTTAGCCTCCTGCTATCCTCAAGACCCTGATAGAAGTGCATAGTGAGCACTAGAACCAGAGTCAAGCACCCAACTGGATGCAGAAGAAACACTAAGGTTAGACTCAATACGAGCATACCTCCAGAAGGACCTTCCTTCTTGTTCTTTTAGGGTGGCCAGGTAAAGTAGGGCAGTTTCCGCTTCAATGGCCGTCGCTGTTGCAATGGAAAACTTTCCTTTGCATGCCTTCTTCTTCAGTCTGCCTTCTTTCTTCTTTATCCTTCCACCTTTTCTTTTTCCAGACTTTTTTTCTTTCATAAGACTTTCTTTGAAGAAGTCCATTCCATAGCAAGAACTGAGCCTTTAGAATCTTTCTAGAAAGCTCAGCGGTAATAGCATATTCATAATCGGCAAGGAATTTTAAGTTTATGCATGGTAATTCATGATGAATTGCCCAATGCATCAGTCAAGGATTGCAGAATAATATCATTCTAGATCCAAGTCAACTTCACACCGAGCTTCTCAAGCTCTTCCATGTCCTTGATCATTTCAGACAGTGATCTTGGACTGATTTGCCTCATGCATCTTAGCCTTAAAAAGTCATTTTGTGACTTGATATTTGCTGCGCAACTCTGTCACCAAACATCTCCTGTAGGTGAGCCAACATTTGGCGAGCAGTCTCGAATCTTCATGTTGGCGCTGGAGCTCATCAGACATCGAGCCCAACATGTAGTATCTAGCCTTATTGTCTTCATCAATCCATTTTTCCAGAGACGCTCTTTGTTCAGTGGATGGACGAGCTGGTAAGGTGGAAGGGTCCTGTCCAAAACATGTGTTAACTTCTCTGAACCCAAAACAATTTATAGTTCTGAGCCAATCTTTATAATTGGGTCCAGTCAGTTATGTGTTCTAGGTACGTGCCAGTGGTTGGACGCAGACATTTTCCTGTAGAGAGTCAAAGATTCTAGTTAGATATTGTAATTTTGACTTGACCAATTTATTTAGGGATTTTATTTTTAAAAAATTAGCTCCCACTATTTTCTCGGATCCCTACACTCCCTCTGTAGAGATGCGAAAATCTCCGCGATTGATGATTTCTAGTGGGTGGTGCGGTCTCACCAACTGACTCATCACCTCACCTAACAGTTATTGGTGATGGGTTAGCCAATGAGTGAACAACTCTTGTTCAATGATTCTCTAATCATGGTGCACCCAAACTTGGTCTCTATTCATGAATCTCACCATATCAGAAATTGATCCACTCCTTAGTTAAGTCAGACCCACCATTTGCATAGACTGGGTTCCTAATTGGGTCTCTCACCGTATCCAAATATTGAGCCCAACTCATCCTCCAGCCCATAGCATCCAATGCCTAATAGACATGGTTGCGTCTTCCCGGTGCAACTGAGCCACTGTATCCAGCCGACAACAATCAACCCCGGGAAGGGCCCGCACGTCTACAATGGTGGAAGACCTCGGACTTAATCTTTTCTTAGGGTGAATTGATTCAGGTCTCTTTAAACTTGACTTATCTTAGTCATAACAATTATGACTAACCTAGTGGCATGGGTCAGCTCAATTATTGACCACCTCATATCAGAACTGTGTCAACAGATATGGCCAGGTAAGTGAGACCGGTGGAAGGAATATGCCATTAACTCGTACAAGAATGCATTCAGGTCGAGTAGCTTCCAATTAAAAATCAGTCGGTCGTATATGCCAAACTTACCTTAGACACCAAATTGTTGAGTCAGAACCAATTGGGTTAGCCTATAATCCAGACTATAACCTCTGAGCCTAATTAGGTCTCGCTTGATCGTGACTCGATCTTGACCCAGACTTAATCCTATTAGGCTGGTCAATTTAAGCATTGTTGATCCCATCTAACCAACTCTTGATTCGGTTTGATCAACCGCTTAGACCTAATTGAGCTACCCAAGCCCGAACCCAGTATTATGAATATGTCTTAGATCTGAAATTCTCAATTTTAGACCTAATTAATATTTCATAAACTTAATTCTTAATTAAGTAGGGTTCATAAACAAAATATGCACAATAAATCTTAGGGTTTCAGGATCTATGGTTTTGCAGAAAGTAAGTTTTGGATTTCTGATTAAGGACGAACATGCAGCACCCCTATACATCATAAGAACACCCCATCGAATGGAAAGAGAGGGCCTTTAAACCCTTCTTCGTTCTTATGATCGGATGGCCAAGAGGAATGCCTTAATCAGGAACATTCAATACTACAAAACAATATCAGATCTATGTCATATATCTCATATATAAAGTAGATCTAATCATGGCATATTTTGCATACATCTCATGTATCATAAATCATGCATGTTTTCAGATCTAAATTATCTCATAATAATCTGAAAAATTAGATTTAAATTGATCTAATCAAAATAAATTCTAATCTAGATAATTATGTAGAACTATTCTACAACTAGTCTAGTCATGCATCTATCATATCTCATATGATATTTAAAATTAAATAATTTTTATTTGCTGTTTATCAGATGTTATTATAACACTTATAATATCAGAAAATAGTAAATAAGAAGATCTAAAATATGATTTAATCAGATTAAATCAAAGACATGCAAAACTATTCTATAGAACTATTCTATTCTAGAACTAGTCATGCATATCTTCTTAATCTTAGATCCAAATCATTTAATTTTAATTTTTCTGATTTCAGATCTGATCACATCTCATGTGACATCTAAAATCACTTTATTTTCTAATTAAAATAAAATTAAAATCAAATCTAAACAATTTAGAACCATGGCTCTGATACCAGTTGAAGGGAAATCCTGATTTCCTGATCCAGGTTCATTCAAATCTGATCAGATCAAGAGATATATTTCAAAAATTTTTCTCTTGATCTCAATCAGATCTTGATATGTTTTAGATTTGATTCTTATTATTTTAATAAAATAAAATTAAAAGATAAATTAAATCAAATTTAATTTACCTGATCTGGGTAATCCTATTACCCTGTTGCTGATCCTATTTGCAGCGGAAGGTTCTGGATCTTAGCCACGCAAGCGCCTGGCCTCTACCGATATCCACTCAGGTTGGATCTGGAGATCCTCTTCTTCTCTATCACGTCTCCAAAAATTAGATCTGGATCTGATCTGGAGGATCTTCAAAACTCCTTTTGAAGATCAGCAGTCGTCCTTTGCAGCAGTGCAGCCTTCTTCTTTTGATCGCCTTTCTTTTGATCTGGAATGCACCAACCAAAATTCAAAACTCTTTTGGACGTGGAGAGGAGAAGGAGGAGAAGTTTAGGCATGGAGGAAGAGGAGAGAAGCAGCCTTGGGGCATGGGAAATCTCTATTCAATTCTTTAGGTTGGGCGTAGGGTCTTATTTATAGACCTCTTGTGATCCAACTCCTCTTATTCTCAACCAATCACAACCCTTTGTGAAATCAGATCTAAATCTGATTGGTTGGAATAGAGTCCCCTGGATTCTTCCTTAGAGGGCGCCTAAGACCAGTCAAACTGGATTCTTAGTAGAACTCTAATTGGAATCCAAAAGGGAGGTGGAGTCCTTGTCCAACAAGGACTCCAAGGCGCCTCCAACTTGGGCGCATGCCTAGGGTGGCATGCTCCCTCCTCCTTGCCAAGTTCTGGCAGGGGGATAGACCCCCACTAGTTCTTCAATAGGTGCATGACACGTGGACAAAAGTCAAAGTATCTATGGTCAACATTTGACCAGTCAAAGGTCAACTTTTGACCAAAGTCAAAGGACCAAAAATGGCAGGTGACCAAAAATGGCAGGTCATGTCTTATAAAATAAGACAACCTTCTCTAACTTGGACAACCTCCAGTTAGACCATATGAAGGCCTCTGATTGAGCACAAACTCCTTTGGCTCAGTCAAGACAACTTATTTGTGATAGTAAAAGAAGAACGTTAGGTTCAATCGAGTGCTAGCACGATTTCCTTGAACCTAATTGAATCTCATTCAGATCAATTGAACTAGATCAGTTCAATTGATGATCACCAGATTCAAACCCTTGTTTGTGTGATCCAGTTAGGTTCAGTTCTGTATGGTAATGGGATATGTCATGATCTCTATCATCGACATCATCGAAACTCCTTTCGATGGATCAGAACTCTTCTGATTCGAACAAGCTAGAATGATCGATCATCTAAATCATTCTAATTGCTCCCAAAATCCACCAGTGACACCTAGCAGTATATGGTGGCAACCCATCAAGAGCTGAAAATGCGAACCTCTTGGTGCAGCTACCTGTGTGATTAAGTTCTTCTATCTTGAGCCCCGATCAGATTAGGGTTAAGGTGAACTCGTCAAACCCTAAGTTTCTGTCATATGATTTAATCATTCGATTCAAGTCCCAATGTGAAAACCTTAAATAGAAACTCTTTCTATTATTTCACTCTGCCATGGCCATGGGCTTATGGACTTGATTCTCATGATCATCATAGGGCTGCTCCTCTACCACCGAGGTAGATAGATTCCCATCTTGGATGCAATCCAAGTTCCTACAATGAACATGCTATAGCCAACATACACCTCAGGGTTCCGATATGGCTAGGAGATCGAGTAATGGTGTAGTCAAACTATAACACCCTCAAGGTGAACTGCCGATGCACCTCAGGTCAAAGAACCAGACACACACTACTGCAGCATCGAGTCAGTCATTGACGAGAAGGTAGACTTCCTTAATGACTACTCGAGGTGGTCACGCTCAGTGCCCTCGTTCTCTAACGAGTACCTATACTCTCGCTCCGATGTCTCTACACCATAGACTCAAGACTCATCTACTATAAGAGAAGCGATTGTACACCAACCTTCCGGATCAATCACCATCCTCGTGATGATCCTATGGTCGGGAGCTGTTTATGAGTTAATAATGATTATTCATGTCTTAAATTTTCAACTCTTGAAAATATGAATTATCATTACCATTAACTCAATGGATGTATCACAGACACTAAATACACAGGTGTGATAGAAAATAACCCATTTTATTGATTATAGTCAAAATTATAATTTTGCCCCTAGAAGTGTATTACAAGTGTCAGCCAATTCTGGCTTCTAGGGCACATATATCTAACACTTAGCTCATTAATATAGTTCAGTCCTCTGGTGAATACCCTAGAATTAGTGATGTATTTGAAGTCTACCTTTGGCACTGTAGCCTAGGTCATATCAATAAGAAGAGAATAAATAGGTTGGCTCAAGAAGAAATTCTTAAAGTCAGTGATTGTGAATCACTTCCAACCTGTGAGTCATGTCTTCTTGATAAGATGACTAAGTCATCTTTTACTGAAAAAGATAAATGAGCTAGTGAACTCTTGAGTCTAGTACATTCAGATATATATGGACCCACGAGCTCAAGTGCTAGAGGTGGATATTTCTACTTTATAACCTTCATGGACAACCTATCAAGGTATGGGTACATCTATCTAATGAAGCATAAGTCGAAGTCCTTTGAAAAGTTCAAACTATTCTATAATGAGATAGAAAAGTAAACTAGAAAGAGTATTAAAACTCTTCAATCTGATCGAGGGGGTAAGTATTTTTTTAATAAGTTTCTGACATATCTAGGAAAGAATGGGATTTTTTTCTAATGGACTCCTCCTAAAACATCATAGCATAATAGTGTGTCTGAAAGGAGCAATCAGACCTTGTTGGATATGGTTCGATCAATGATAGGATTTGCTGGTCTGTCGATCTTCCGAAGGAAAAAAACTATTTTTTCGGCACAGGATCGTTCAGATCTGATTGGATCTAAAGGAATAATTCAATTTTTTTTTCTAAAATTCTAATTAGATCTAAGACTTCTTGAATTTGATCATAGAGATCTGATATTAAAAGTTAAAATAAGATTAAATTAGATTTAATTTTAAGTATCTAATTTGGTAATCTAATTACCCTACGATGATCCTATTGATTCTTGAGGTTCTGGAAGGAGCCACGCACGTGCCTAGCATATACTGGTATCCAGTTGGATAGGATCAAAACGTCTTCTCCTTATGAATCTCTTCTCCAAAAATTAGATCTAGATCTAATTTGAAAGGCCTTCAAAATAACTTCTGAGGGCAGCCTGTTCGTCTCACGAACACCGTCGCATAGATGCTGAATCTTGTGACAAAAATCTTGAACCTTCAACTCAGATTTGTGCCTAACTTTTTAGACATGTAGAAGAGAGGGAGAGAGAGGATAGAGGGAGTGTGGATATCAAAGGGAAGGCTCTTTTGGGTGTGGAAAAAATAAATTTTGTTTAGGCAATTTTATGAGAAGAGTTCTTATACTAGATATAGCACCATAAAGAGTCCCTTTTTGATCAAAAATCTTATTAATTAGACCATTGGGACTACTAGACCAAATCTCCATGAAAGACCCTAGATCCCATCTGATTTTGATGCCAAAAATCTATTTGGAAGGTGGCAGCATGAAAGGATAAGGAAGAGTCTATGTGCATCTAGGACTCTTCCCTCAAGAGTTTGATCTAAATCAAACTCTATCAAAACCTGATCTAGGTACCTCCAAAAATCATAAAATTTTGCACACCCAAAGTATAGCTTATGCCCTACCACATAACCAAAAATTAAAGTAAAATAATTTCTATAAAAATTTCTAAAATTCTTTGATCATGTGACTCTCAATTCTCTCAATTGGATCAACTATTGACTCTAGTGCAATTGCACTAGGAATAAATTTAATTTTCATAATTAATCTAATCTAAAATTATTCTAGTCAGATAAAAATAAATGCATTTAATATATAGAAATAAGTAAAATCAAATTCAACTCGATTGTGATGAATCAGAAAGATTATAGAATGAGAAAGTCAGGTTCAATCGTGTGCTAGCACGATTACCTTGAACCTGATTGAATCTAATCCAAATCAATCAAACTAGATTAGCTTAATTGATGATATCCAGACCCAAACCCTTATTTGTGTGATCCAATTAGGTTCAATTTTGTATAATAATGAGACATGTCATGATCTCCATCATCGACATCATCAAAACACCTTTCGATGGACCAAAATTTTTCTGATTCATACAATTAAAATGATCGATCATCAAAATCATTCTAATTGCTCCCAAAATCCACTAGTGACATCTAGCCATATATGGTGGCAACATATCAGAGTTTGAAAGTGAACCTCTTGGTGTAGCTACCTGTGTGATTGGGTTCTTCTATCTTGAGCCTCGACAAGATTAGGGTTTAGGTGAACTCGTCAAACCCAATATCTATCATATGAATTAATCATTCAATTCGAGTCCTATGTGAAATTCTTTATAGAAACTCTTTCTATCATCTTCACTCTACCATGGCCATGGGCTTATGGACTCGATTCTCATGATCATCATAGGGCTACTCCTCATCTACCAAGATAGATAGATCCCTTATTGGAGCAATCTAATTCCTACAATAAATGTACTATAGCCAACATACACCTCAGGGTTCCAAATGGCTAGGAGATCGAGTTATGGTGTAGTCAAACTACAACACCCTCAAGGTGAATTATCGATGCACCTTAGATCAAAGAACTAGATATACTACTGCACCATCGAGCCAGTCATCGACGAGAAGGTACACTTTCTTATGAATGCTTGAGGTGGTCATGCTCAGTGCCCTCATTCTCTAACAAGTATCTATACTCTGGCTCCGATGTCTCCACACCATAGACTCAAGACTCATCTATTCAAAGAAAGCAATCGTATACTAACCATCCAGATCAATCACCATCTTCGTGATGATCCTACAATCGAGAGCAGTTTATGAGTTAATTATGAAAATTCATGTCTTAAATTTTCAACTCTTTGAAAATATAAATTATCATCACCATTAACTCAAAGGATGTATCACATATACTTTAAAAACACACCATGATAGAAAATAATTCTTTATTAATTTATAGTCAAAATTATAAAATTATCCTTAGAAGTGTATTACAAGTGTTAGCCAATCTGGCTTCTGGGGCACACATCTAACAAACTCCCACTTAACCTAAAGCCAATTGGATACAAATTTAAGTCCCATCTTCTCAAGGTGGTCTTCGATCTTCTGCTGGTCTAAAGGCTTCATTAGCAAATCTACTATCCGTGGAGTCGACTCTCTTGACCTCGATGTAACCCTTCTCGAGGTAATCGCGGATGAGGTGGAATCACTACTTAATGTGCTTAGATTTTTGGTGAGACATCAGCTCCTTAGCTAGGGCTATGGTGCCATTGTTGTCGTAGTACAAAGGGACGACATCTGATGGCATCACTCCAAGTTCTGTAGTGAATTTCTTGTATCAGAATGCCTTCTTTGTAGCTTTCGATGCAGCGATGTACTCTGCTTCCATGGTAGAATATGCTATCACAGTCTGCTTGAAACTCTTCCAACTGACAGCACCATCATTATACACAAATAGACTATCGGATGTCAACATTTGATCATCTATATCAAACATAAAATCTAAGTCTGTATAACTTTGGACCTGGAGTTCTCCATTACCAAAAATTAAGAACATATCCTTAGTCCTTCTCAAGTACTTAAGGATACATTTCACATAAGTCCAGTGCTCTTCATCTGGATTTGACTGATATCTACTTGTGATACTCACAGCATGGGTGATATCAGGTCGTGTGTAGAGCAAGGCATACATGAGGCTCCCTATTACCGAAGCATAAGGGATCTTGCTCATACGTTCAATCTCCTCAAGTGTGTTGGGACACATCTTCTTGGAGAGATGAATGCCATGTCTGGAGGGCACCAATCTCCTCTTAGAGTTTTCCATACTAAACCTTTTTAGAACCTCCTCTATGTACATCTTCTATGAGAGACCCAGCATCCTATTCGGTCTATCCCTATAGACCTTAATTCCTAAAATAAAGGATGCTTCTCCTAGGTCTTTCATAGAGAACTCTTTTCATAATCACATTTTAACTATGGTCAATATGAAAATATTATTTCCAATAAGGAGGATGTCATCCACGTACAGTACGAGAAAGATAACAGCACTCCCACTGACCTTTTTGAATACACATGGTTCCTCCTCATTCTTGATGAATCCAAATAATTTGATCACATCATTGAAACGAGCATTCTAGCTCTGAGATGCTTGCTTAAATCCATAGATGGACCTTTGCAGCTTGCAGACCTTATGATCAGCATCACTGGATGTGAAACCTAGCGGCTGTTTCATATAGATATCTTCCTCAAGATATTCATTTAAAAAGATCATTTTCATATCCATGTATCATATTTCATAATTGAAATAGATTACAATAGCAAGTAATATGCGGATGGATTTTAGCATGACTACTGACGAGAAGGTATCTTGATAGTCAATGCCTTCGTGCTGACTATACCCTTTTGCCACTAACCTCGCTTTGAATGTCTCCACATTTTCATCTGCACCTATCTTTCTCTTATAGATCCATTTACACCCAATAGGTACTATACCTTCAGGTGGATCTACCAAGGTCCAGACTTGGTTCGAGCATATTGAATCAATCTCTGACTTTATTGCCTCTAATAATTTCTTGGAGAATCTAATATTGCCTCGTCATAGGTTTTGGGATCATCACCATGAACCACATTTTTCGTGAGGAATATTTTCTCTACATCCTCTGAAATAGTACCTAAGTACCTTTCAGGAGGACGAAAAATCCTTTCTGATCTATGAGATGGAGGAGGTAGTGATTGGACTAGCTCAATCTGATTGGATTTCATAGGATCCTTAGCTCATTGCTCTTGGGAGACTTTCTCCTCGAGTCTAATCTGCCTTCTGATGCCACCATCTTGAATAAACTATTTTTCAAGGAAGATGGTATGTCAACTCACAATCACATTGTGATCTTCCAGAATGTAGAAATAATATTCTAATGACTCTTTAGGATATCCTATGAACCGAGCTCTAATGGACCTATACTCTAACTTATCTGCCTCTTGTCTCTTGACATGAGCTGGACAACCCCAAATTCTAAGGTGACTCAGACTTAGTTTCTTATCATGCCATATCTCATACGGTATGGTAGGAATGATCTTAGAGGGAATCTTATTCAGTAAATATATAGCGGTCATTAGACCATGTCCCCAAAGAAACTCAGAAAGATCTGTGAAGCTCATCATAGATCAGACCATATCTAATAAGGTTCGATTTCTCCATTCTGAAATTTTGTTGAGTTGAGGTGTTCCAGGTGGAGTCCATTAAGAGACTATGCCATTTTGCTTAAGATAGTCTAGAAATTCCCAACTAAGGTATTCACCTCCTCGATCTGATCGAAGAGCCTTAATGAATTTTTCAGTTTATTTTTCTACTTCATGTCTAAATTTTTTGATCTTTTCAAAGCTTCAGATTTATGTCGCATCAAATACACATACCCATACCGAGATAAATCATCGATAAAGATGATGAAGTAGATATAGTTGCCTCTAGTCGGTACATCAAATGGACCGCACACATTAGTATGTACTAGGGCAAGTAGTTCTATGGCTCTTTCTCCATGTCCTACAAAAGGGAGCTTGGTCATTTTGCCATGAAGGCATGATTCATAGATCGGATATGACTCGAAAGTCAATGGACTCAATAGCCCGAATTTCTCCAATTTGTTAACCCTGTCTTTCGCTATATGACCTAGCCTAAGGTGCCACAGATACCTAACATTTAGACTATTCCTAGGTCATTTTGATCCTATGGCATTCACATTTTGCTTGATATTGAAAATAGAAACATCAATATATAACTGATAGAGACCATTTATAAGGTAATCACTTGTAATTTTATTTCTGTCATAAAGAATATTACAATGGTCCCTAAGAAAACTAATTACATAGCCTTCCTGTGCTAAACATGAAATAAAAATTAAATTCCTACTTACTACAGGCACATAAGAATAGTCTCTAAGAACTAAATCTAATCCTAATGAAAATTGCAGAGGGTAGGTTCCCATGGCCACTGCAGCAACTCTTGCTCAATTTTCGATGCGTAAGATCATCTCACCATCTTTCAACCTCCTGCTATCCTCATGACCCTGTATAGAAGTGCATAAGTGAGCACTAGAACCAGAGTCAAGCACCCAACTGGATGCAGAAGAAATCATAAGGCTAGATTCTATAATAAGCATACCTTTAGAAAGACCTGCCTCTTTCTTATTCTTCAGGCTGGTCAGGTATAAGGGGCAGTTTTGCTTCTAATGACCGTCTGTGTTACAATAAAAATATTTTTCTTTGTTAGCAGCCTTCTTCTTTAGCTCTGCCTTCTTCTTCCCACCATCCACCTTCTATTTCTTCATGGACTTCTTCTTCTTTCTAAAAGACTTTCTCTTGAAAGAAGTCCGCTCCATAGCAAGTACTGAGCCTTTAGAATCTTTTATAGAAAGCTCAGCAATAACCAGCATATTCATAAGTTCTGCCAGAGTATTCTGTAGTTTATGCATATGGTAGTTCATGATGAACTATCCATATGCATCAGTTAAGGATTATAGAATTATATCAATCTGTAAATTCTTGTCCAACTTGACACCAAACTTCTCAAGCTCTTCTAAGTCCTTGATCATCATCAGACAATGATCTTGGACTGACTGCCCATCTTGCATTTGAGCCTTAAAAAATCTTCTAGTGACTTGATATTTGGCTGCACGACTTTGTTCACCAAACAACTCTTGTAGGTGAGCTAATATTTGGTGGCTAGTTTTAATGTCTTCATGTTGGCACTAGAGCTCATCAGACATTGAGCCCAACATGTAATACCTGGCTTTGTTATCATCATCTGTCCACTTCTCTAGAGATGCTGTCTGATTAGCGGATGGATGGGCTAGTAAAGTGGGAGGGTCCTGTTACAACACATGAGTCAACTTCTTGGAGCCCAAAATAATTTTGAAGTTTCAGAGCCAATCCTTGAAGTTGGGTTCAGTTAGTCTATGGGTGTCCAGGATATGGGCTAGAGGATTGGATACAGACATTTTTCTATAGAGAGTCAAAATTTTTAGTTAAATTTTGTAATTAGACTTAATCAATTTATTTAAAAATTTTATTTTTTTAAATAAATTAGGCTTTCATTATTTTTTGGATCCCTACACTCCTTAAATAGAGATGCAAAAATCTTCACGATCAATTGATTTCTAGTGGATGGTGTGGTCCCACCGATTGGCTCACCACCTCACCTAACAGTTATTGATGATGGGTCAATCGATGAGTGGACAACTCTTATCCAATAATTCTCAAATCATGGTGCACCTAATCCTCATCTCTAATTGATGAATCTCACTGTGTCCAGAATATTGATCCACTCCTTAGTTAAGTCAGACCCACCATTTGCACGAATTGGATTCCTCATCATATCCAAAATATTGAGTCCAACTCATCCTCTAACCCATAGCATCCAATGTTTAATAGACATGGTTGTGTCTTTTCGGTGCAATTGAACTACTATAACTAGCCGAGAATAATCAACCACGAGAAGGGCTCGCACATCTACAATGGTGAAAGACCAATTAACTTAATCTTTTCTTAGGAAGATTCAATTTAGGTCTCTTAGACTTAACTCAGTCATAACGGTTATGACAAGCCTAGTGGCATGGGTTAGCTCAAACTGTTAGCCATCTCAAATCAGAACTGGATTGACACAAATAGCTAGGTAAGTGAGATCGATGGAAGGGATATGCCATTAACTCGACAAGAATGCATTCAGGTCGAGTAGCTTTCAATTAAAAATCAATTGATCATATCTGCCAAACTTATCTTAAATACCAAATTATCGAACCAAAACTAATCGGTTTAGCCTACAATCCAGGCTCGAACTATAGAGCTAAATTAGGTATTAATTGAATCGATCACATGTGGCTGTAAGTCAACCTTAACATAGACTTACAACTATTGGGCAAGTTAATTCTAAGCACTCTTGATCCTACCTAACAAACTCTTGATTTGGTTTGATCAACCGCTAGACCTAATTGAGCTACCCAAGCTCAAACCCAATTTTATGAAAATATCTTAGATCTGAAAATTCTCAATTTT
This sequence comes from Cocos nucifera, assembly GCA_006176705.1. Classification (NCBI taxonomy): domain Eukaryota; kingdom Viridiplantae; phylum Streptophyta; class Magnoliopsida; order Arecales; family Arecaceae; genus Cocos; species Cocos nucifera. The sequence goes on along the minus strand of QRFJ01002071.1, from coordinate 150,373 downwards.
AGATCTAATTAGTTTTATAATCTTAATTCTTAATTAAGTTTGGATTCATAAATAAAAAATATGTATCAAAATCCTAGGATTTTAGGATCTAGAGTTTTGTAGAAAATAAATTCTGATTTTTAATTAAGGATGAAAGCGTAGCACCCCTACACACCATAAGAATACCTTATCAAATGGAAGGAGAGGGCCTTTAAATCCTACTTTATTCTTATGATCGAACGGCCAAGGAGAACGCCTTAATTAAAAAAATAATTGAAACTACAAAACTAGTTAGATCTAGATCATATATCATATATATAATTAATGATCTAACTAATACATGCTTTGCATATATCTCATGTATCATCAATAAATTAAACATATATTTTTTTTAGATCTAAAATATCATATATAATATCTAAAAAATAGATTTAAATTTGATCATATCAAAATAAAACTATTCTAGATAATTTGTAAAACTATTCTACAACTAGTCTAAACATGCATCTTTTCATATCACATATGAATAAATCAAAAATTAAAAATTTTATTTTTTATTTTTTAGATCTGATTAAAATAATTATAATATTAGAAAATTATAAATTAAATAGATCTAAAATTATATTTAATCAAATTAACAACATGATTATACTAGACTACACATAGAACTATTCTATTCCCAGTCTAGTCATGCATCTCATACATATTAGATCTAAATGATTTAATTTTAATTTTTTTATTTTAAATATAATCACATCTAATGTGATATCTAAAATTTTTTAATATTAGATAAAAAAATAAAAATAAAATTAGATTTAAAATAGATCCAAAGAATTACAACCTGGCTTTAATACCAGTTGAAGAAAAACCTATTTTTCTGACATAGGATCGTTCAGATCTGATTGGATCTGAAGAAATATTTAAATTTTTTTTAAAAAATTATAATTAGATTTAAGACTTCTCAAATTTGATCATAGAGATCTAATATTAAAAGTTAAAATAAAATTCAATTAGATTTAATTTTAAGTACCTAATTTGGTAATCTAATTATCCTTTGATGATCCTATTGATTCCTGAGGTTCTGAAAGGAGCCACGCACGTGCCTGGCCTCTTTCGGTATCCATTCGAGCAGGATCTAAATGTCTTCTCCTCATAAATCTCTCTTCTAAAAATTAGATCTGGATCTGATTTGAAAAGTCTTCAAAATGACTTCTGAGGGCAGCCTGTTTGTCTCACGAACACTGTCGCATAGATGCTAAATCTTGTGCCAAAAATCTTGGACCTTTAACACAGATTTATACCTAACCTTTTAGGCATGTAGAAGAGATGGAGAGAGAGGATAGAGGGGTGTGGATATTAGAGATAAGGCTTCTTTGGGTGTGGAAAAAATAAATTTCATTTAGGCAATTTTGTGAGAAGAGTTCTTATACTAGACATAGCACCATAAAGAGTCTCTTTTTGACCAAAAATCTTATTAATTCAACCATTTGGACCCCTAGACCTGATCTCCACAAAAAACCCTAGATCCCATTTGATTTTAATGCCAAAAATCCATCTAGAAGGTGGCAGCTAAAAGGATAAGGAAGAGTCCATGTGCGTTTAGGACTCCTCCCTCAAGAGTTTGATCCAAATCAAACTCTATCAAAATCTAATATAGGCACCTCTAAAATTCACAAAATTTTGCACACACAAAGAATATCTCATGCCCTATCACATATCCAAAAATTAAAGCAAAATAATTTCTAAAAAAAATTTTAAAATTTTTTGATCATGTGACTCTTAATTCTCTCAATTGGGTCAACTATTGATCCTAGTCAAATTGCACTAGGAATGAATTTAATTTTCATAATTAATCTGACCTAGACTTATTTCAGTTAGATAAAAATAAATCTATTCAAGATACAAAAATGAGTTAAATCAAATTTAACTTGGTTGCAATGAATCAGAAAGATTATAGAAGGAGAAAGTCAGGCTCAATCGTATGCTAACACGATTACCTTGAACCTGATTGGATCTAATCCAAATCAATCGAACTAGATTAGCTCAATTGATGACATCCAGACCTAAATTCTTATTTGTATAATCCAGTTAGATTCAATTCCATATGATAATAAGACATATCATAATCTCCATCATCGAAATACCTTTCGATGGACCAAAACTTTTCTAATTCATACAATTAGAATGATTAATCATCAAAATTATTCTAATTGCTCCCAAAATCCATCAGTGATACCTAGTAGTATATGGTGGCAACCCATCAAAACTAAAAATGAACCTCTTGGTGTGGCGGCCTATGTGATTTGGTTCTTCTATCTTGAGCCCCGATAGGATTAGGGTTAAAGTAAACTCATCAAACCCAATATCTATCATATGAATTAATCATTCGATTCGAGTCCTATGTGAAACTCTTTCTATCATCTTCACTCTACCATGGCCATGGGCTTATGGACTCCATTCTCATGATCATCATAGGGCTACTTCTCATCTACCGAGTTAAATAGATTTCTTATTGGTGCAATGCAATTCCTACAATGAACGTACTATAGCCAACATACACTTTAGGATTCTGAATGGCTAGAAAATCGAGTTATGGTATAGTCAAACTACAACACCCTCAAGATGAATTGTCGATGCATCTTAGGTCAAAGAACCAGACACACTACTATAACATCAAGCCAGTCATCGACGAGAAGGTAGACTTCCTTATGAATGCTTGAGGTGGTCACGCTCAGTGCCTTCGTTCTCTAACGAGTACCTGTACTCTTGCTTCGGTGTCTCCACACCATAGACTTAAAACTCATCTACTCAAAGAAAGCGATCGTACACCAACCTTCCAAATCAATCATCATCATTGTGATGATCCTACGGTCGGAAGCAGTTTATGAGTTAATTATGAAAATTCATGTCTTAAATTTTCAACTCTTTGAAAATATGAATTGTCATCATCATTAACTTAAAGGATGTATCACATATACTTTAAATACACACTATGATAAAAAAGAATCCATTTATTAATTTATAGTCAAAATTATAAAATTATCCTTAGAAGTGTATTACAAGTGTTAGCCAATCTGTCTTCTAAGGCACACATCTAACATCTCCTTATGGGGATATGCGCTTGAGCACTATAAGAAAATTGGATTTTAGCGATGGTATTAGTAATGGTAGCAAACCCCATCGCTAATAAAGCTTTTCACCATTACAATACCAACAAAAAAATGATGCCATCGCTAATAATATTAGTGATGGCAAAAGCTATCTCCAAAAATATAAAAAAATATTTTAAATTATTTAAATAAAAAAATTATTAGCAATGATAAATTTAGATTATTAGCAATAAAAATATCGCCATCACTAATATCAAACTATTAGTGATGGCATTATTATTATTAGCGACAACACATGCTACTGCTAAAATTATTTAAAATTTTTAATTTTTTTATAATATTTAAACATAAAATAAAAATTAGCGATGGCATTTTTGAAAATTAACAATAAAAATCTACCATCACTAATAGTTTTTTTAAAAAAATTATTTAAAAAGTTATTAGTGATGGAATTGATGATGGTATATTTTACCATCGCTAATAATTCCATAACTAGTCCAACCCTAGTTTGAACCCAATTCGAATCCAATTCAAAATTCTGCCAAATCAAATTTAATTAAGCTTTGAATCTAAGTCCTACTTAGATTATAAAATCTAATTAACCTTAAATTAAATCAAGATTTATTAAATTATATTTGATTTTAATCAATTAGAAAAATTTGATATTTAATTTAGGTTCAATTCAAATCTAATTTAAAATTCTATCAATTCTAATTCAATTAGACTTTTAATTCAAGTCCTACTTAGGTAGTAAAACTTAATTACTTTCAATTTAAGTCAAGCCTAATTAAATTTAACCTGATTTAAATAATTAAAAGAAAATAATTTCTAATTTAGATTCAATTTGAATTCAATTCAAACTTGATTCGAATTCAATTCAAAATCCTATCAAATATAATTTAATTAGGCTTTGAATCTAAATCCTACATAGATTATAAAATTTAATTGATCTCAAATTAAGTTAAAAATTAATCAAATTAAAGTTGATTTAAATTAATTAAAAAAAATAATTTTTAATTTGAGTTCAATTTGAATCTAATTCAAATCTGATTTGAATCCAATTAGACTACTTATCAATCCTAATTCAATTAGACTTTAAAATCCAGATCCTAGATGGATAATAAATTGAATTACTTTAATATTAAGTTAAGCCTAATTAAATTGAACCTGATTATAATCAATTAAAAAAAAATAGTTTTTAATTTAGATTTGATCTAAATGCAATTGGAACTCAATTCAAATTTAATTTAAAATTCTATCTAACCTAATTAAATTAAATTTTAAATTTAAGTCCTAATTAGATTGTAAAATCTAATTACATTCAAATTAAGTCAAGTCTAATTAAATTTAATATGATTTAAATTAATTATAAAAAAATAATTTTTAATTTGGGTTTGATTCAAATCTAATCCAAAATCGTGTCAAACCTGATTCAATTATACTTTGAATTCAAGTTTTACTTGAAATATTAAAATCCAATTAACCTCAAATTAAGTCAAGTTTAATTAAATTAAATCTAATTTAAATTAATTAAGATTTTATTTATAAATTAATTAAGTTTAAAAATATAATAAAATTAAATATTAATTTTTAATCAATCAAAAAAAATTAAGAAAAAAAATTATATTAGCGATGGCTTTAGCCATGGTAAGAATACCGTCGCTAATAATTAAAAAAATATTATTTTAAATATATAATTATTAGTGATGAAAATAATATAACTTTTGTTGATAATAATTTTTTGCATATTAACGACAGAAAATGATTATTAGCAATGAAATCTACCATCGCTGATAATCTTTTCACCTCATTTTCTGCCTCCCCGCTATGCGCCCTTGTTTTCCTCCATGCCACCTCCCACCGCCCCCTCATTTTCCTCCACCCAACCCTCCATCGGGTCCTTATTTTCCCACCACCCCTCCCCCACCCTCTAGTATTTTTATCCCCCACCACCATCGCCCTCTCCCCCCATCCTCTGGGCCCCCCACCACACCCTCTCTCCCCAGATGACAGCCTCCCATCGACTGCACCAGGCCTGCCTTCCCAAGCCCCTGCCACTTCCCTCCTCCCTAAGCCCCCAGCTATCTCGATCCCTCCGACTACACCTGACCTGCCTCCCCAAGCCCTCGGTCGTCTCCTGCTATTAGATGTGTATCCTAGAAGCTAGATTGGCTAAACACTTATAATATACTTTTAAGGGCAGTTTTATAATTTTGATTATAAATTAATAAAAAAATTATTTTCTATCATAGTGTGTATTTAAAGTATCTATGATATATCCTTTGAATTAATGATAATGATAATTCATATTTTCAAGAGTTGAAAATTTAAGACATGAATTTTGATAATTAACTCATAAACTGCTCCTGACCGTAAGATCATTACGAGGATGGGGATCAATCCGAAAGATTGGAGTATGATCACTTTCTTAGAATAGATGAGTCTAAAGTCTATGGTGTGGAGACATCGGAGCGAGAATACAGATATTCGTTAGAGAATGATGGTATTGAACGTGACCACCTCGAGCAGTCATAAGAAAGTCTAACTTCTCGTTGATGACTGGCTCGATGCTGCAGTAGTGTGTTTGGTTCTTTGGTCGGAGGTGCATCGGTAGTTCACCTTGAGGGTGTTATAGTTTGACTAAACTATAACTCTATCTCCTAGCCATTCAAAATCATAAGGTGTATGTTGGCTATAGCATGTTCATTGTAGGAATTAGATTGCACCAATAGGGGATCTATCTATCTCAGTAGATGAGGAGTAGCCCTATGATAATCATGAGATTGAGTTCTTAAGCCCATGGCCATGGCAGAGTGAAGATGATAGAAAGAGTTTCTATTAGGGTTTTACATTAGACTTGAATTGAATGATTAATTCATATGATGGATGTTGGGTTTGATGAGTTCACCTTAATCCTAATCCTATCAGAGCTCAAGATAGAAGAACCTAATCACATAGGTAGTTGCACCGACTTTCAATTTTGATGGGTTGCTACCATATACTGCTAGCTATCACTGATGGATTTTAGAAGCAATTAGAATGATTTTGATGATTGATCATTCTAATTATATGAATCAAAAAAGTTCTAATCCATCAAAATGTGTTTCAATGATGTCGATGATAGAGATGGTGACATATCTCATTACCATAGGGAACTAACCTAACATGGTCATACAAACAAAGATTTAGATCTAGATGTTATCAATTGAGCTAACCCAGTTCGATTGATTTGGATTAGATCCAATCAGGTTCAAGGTAATCGTACTAGCATACGATTGAGCCTGGCTTTCTCCTTCTATAATCTTTCTGATTCATCGCAATCAAGTCAAATTTAATTTGAATTATTCTTGTATCTTAAATGGATTTATTTTTATTTGACTGAAATCAGTCTAGGTTAAATTAATTATAGAAATTAAATTCATTCCTAGTGTAATTGGACTAGGGTCAATAGTTGACCTAATTGAGAGAATTAAGGGTCATCTGATCAGATGTTTCTAGAAAATTGTTTGGAAATCATTTTACTCTAATTTTTGGATATGTGATAGGGATCGAATCATGCTATGGGTGTGCTAAATTTTTTGATTTATGGTGGTATTTTGAGTAGGTTTTGATAGAGTTTGATTTGGATCAAACTCTTGAGGAAAGAATCCTAGGCGCAATGGACTCTTCCTTATCTTCTCTTGTTGCCAATTTCTAGAGTGATTTTTGGCATCAAAACTAGATAGAGATCTGGTATTTGATGTGGAGAATAATTCCTAATGTCCCATTAAATCAAATAATTGGTTATTTGGTCAAAGTGGAACTCTAGATGGTGCATAAGTTTTAAACCCCTTCTCACGCCATTGTGCTTTCATCGCATGAAAATATTTTCCATGCCCAAGTGCTATCAGCCCTATCATATCCCACACCCATTCTGATCCTCTCTCTCTCTCTTTTCTACATGCCAAAAGTTGGACATAAATCAGAGAAGAAGGTCCAAGGATTTTGGCATAAGATTCAACATCTACGTCATGATGTTCGTGAGACGAATGGACTACCTTCAAAAATTATTTTGAAGAACTTACATATCAGATTCAGATCTGATCTTTTAAAGAAAGATTCATGAGAAGAAGACATCTAGATCCTGCCTGAGTAGATACTGGTAGAGATCAGGTGCATGCGTGACTCCTTCCAAAACCTCAAGAATGATCAGGATCATCGTAGGATAATTAGATTACCCAATCGGGTACTTAAAATTAAATCTAATTTATTTTTTTTAATTTTAATATTAGATTACCTCAATCAAATTTGAAAACTCTTAGATCTAATTAGATCATAGAAATTTTTATAGAAAAATCTACTTCAGATCTGATCAAATCTGGATGATCCTACGATGGAAAATTAGATTTTTCTTTAACTGGTATCAGAGAGGCATTTGCAGTTCTTTTGATCTATTTTAGATTTAATTTAATTTTTATTTATGATCTAATATTAAAAAATTTTAGATATCACATTAGATATGATTAGATATAAAAGTAAAAAATTAAAAATTATATAATTTAGATCTATAATATATGAGATGCATGACTAGACTAGGAATAAAATAGTTCTATATGTAGTCTAGTATAATCATGTTGCTAATTTGATTAAATATAATTTTAGATCTATTTTATTTTTAATTTTTTGATGTTATAATTATTGTAACTAGATTTAAAAAATAGAAAATAGAATTTTTAATTTTTAATTTATTCATATAAGATATGAAAGATGCATGCTTAGACTAGTTATAATCAAATTTAAAATTCTATTTTTTAGATTTAATATGTGATATATCATATCTGAAAGCATGCATGGTTGATTGAGTTATGATACATGAGATGTATGCAAGGCATATATAGGTTAGATCATTGATTGTATATGTGATATATGATTTAGATCTAACTTATTTTATTTTAAAAAATATATTTTCTGATTAAGAAATTTCCCTTGGTCGTCCGATCATAATAACAAAGTAGGGTTTAAAGGTCTTGTTCTCCCATTCGATGGGGTATTCTTATGATGTGTAGGGATACTATGCATTCATCCTTAATAAAAAATCAAAACTTATTTTCTACAAAATCCTAGATCCTGAAATCTTAGAATTTTGTTATATATTTTATTCATGAACCCAAACTTAATTAAGAATTAAGATTATAAAATTAATTATATCTAAAAATTATAAATTTTTAGATCTAAGATACTTTCATAAAAATGGGTTCGAGCTTGGGTAGCTCAATTAGGTCTAGCGGTTGATCAAACCAAATCAAGAGTTGGTTAGGTGGGATCAAAAAAAGCTTAGATTTGACCAGTCTAAAAGGATTAAGTCTGGGTCAAGGTCGAATCATATTGAGATGTGACTCGATCAGGTCAAGATCTAATTTGGCTCCATGGTTCGAGCCTAGATTGTAGGCTAACCTGATTAGTTCTGATTCGATAATCTGGTATCTAAGATAAGTCTGGTAGATATGATCGACTAATTTTTAATTAAGAACTACTCGATCTGAATGCATTCTTAATGAGTTAATGGCATATTCCTTCCACCAATCTCACTTACCTGACCATTTATGTCGACCCAGTTCTGATTTGAGAGGCTAACAATTCAAGCCAACTCATGTTACTAGGTTAGTCATAATTATTATGACTAAGTCAAGTCAATTTTAAAGAGACCTAAATTAAATCTTTCTAAAAAAATATTAAGTCTAAGTTCTTCCATCATTATAGATGTACGGACCTTTTTCGAGGTTGATTGTTCTCGGCTGGATATAGTAGTTCAGTTGCACTGGAAAGATGCAACTATGTCTATTAGCCATTGGATGCTATGGGTTGGAGGATGGATTGGGCTCAATATTTTAGATACGATGAGGAACCTAATCAAAAATCTAATTCATGCAAATGATGGATCTAACTTAACTAAGGAGTGGAGCAATATTCTGGACATAGTGAGCTTCATGAATTAGAGACTAGATTTGGATGCACCATGATTAGAGAATCATTGAATAAGAGCTGTCAACACATTGGTTGATCCATCACCAATAACTATTAGGTGAGGTGATGAGCTAGTCGGTGGGATCGCATAACCCATTAGAAATCTATAATCATAAAAATTTTCACATCTCTACCAAGGGAGTGTAGGATCCAAGTAAATAGTGGGAGCCTAATTTATTTAAATATAAAAATTCTAAATAAATTGGTTAAGTCTAATTACAAAATCCAACTAGAAACTTTAACTCTCAATAGAAAAATGTCTGCGTCCAACCCACTAGCCCATATCTTGGACACCCATAAACTGACCGAATCCAACTACAAGGATTGGCTCCGAAACTTTAAAATAGTTTTGGATTCTTCCTCTTTACCAGCATATCCATCCACTGATCAGAGAGCGTCTCTAGAAAAATGGATGGATGAAGATAATAAAGCTAGGTATTATATGTTAGGCTCGATGTCTGATGAGCTCCAATGCCAACATAAAGATATTAAGATTAGCCACCAAATGTTGGCTCACCTGCAAGAGTTGTTTAGTGAATAGACTCGCACAGCCAAATATCAAGTCACTAAGAGACTTTTTAAGGCTTAGATACATGATGGACAGTCGGTCCAAGATTATTGTCTGATGATGATTAAGAATTTAGAAGAGCTTGAGAAGCTCGGTATCAAGTTAGATAAGAATCTGCAAATTGATATAATTCTACAGTCCTTGACTGATGCATATGTGCAGTTTATCATAAACTACCATATGCATAAATTTCAAAATACCTTGGCTGAACTTATGAACATGCTGGTTACTATTTAGCTCTCTATGAAAGGTTCAAAGGGCTCAGTGCTTACTGTGGAGTGGACTTCTTTCAAGAGAAAGTCTTTTGAAAAGAAGAAGAAGTTCATAAAGAAGCAGAAGATGGATGGTAGAAAGAAAAAGAAGATAGAGCTGAAGAAGAAGGCCGACAAAGAAAAATATTTCTATTGCAACATTGATGGCCACTGGAAGCAGAACTGCCCTTTTACCTAGCCAGCCTGAAGAATAAGAAGGAGGTAGGTCCTTCTGGAGGTGTGCTCATTATAGAATCTAACCTTATAATTTCTTCTACATCTAGTTGGGTGCTTGACTCTTGTTCTAATGCTCACTTGTGCACTTCTTTGCAGAATCTTGAGGATAGCAGGAGGTTGAGGGATGGTGAGATGATCCTACTCATCGAAAATGGAGTAAAAGTTGCTACTATGGCCCTGGAAACCTACCCTCTTCGACTACCATCAGGATTTGATTTAGTTCTTAGATATTGTTTTTATGTGCCTACAGCAAGCAGAAATTTGATTTCTATTTCATGTTTAGCACAAGAAGGCTATGTAATTAATTTTCTTAAGGATCATTATAATATTCCTTATGAAAGAAATAAAATTACGAGTGATTTTCTTATAAATAATCTCTATCAGTTACATATTGGTGTTTCTATTTTTTAATATCGAGCAAAACGTGAATGCCATAGGATCAAAGCAACCTAGGGATAGTCTAAACAATTAGTATCTTTGGCACCTTAGGCTAGGTCATATAGCTGAACACAGAGTTAACAAATTGAAGAAATTCGGGCTATTGAGTCTATTGACTTTTGAGTCATATCCGATTTATGAATCATGCCTTCATGGCAAAATGACCAAGCTCTCTTTTGTAGGACATGGAAAAAGGGCCACATATCTACTTGCCCTAGTACATACTGATGTGTGCAGCCTATTTGATGTACCAGCTAGAGGTAATTATGTCTATTTCATCACCTTTACTAATGATCTATCTCGATATGGGTATGTGTATTTGATGCGAGATAAGTCTGAAGCTTTTAAAAAGTTTAAGAAATTCAAACTCAAAGTAGAAAAATAAACAAAAAAATCCATTAAGATTCTTCAATCAGATCAAGAAGGTGAATACTTTAGTAAAAAATTCCTAGACTATCTTAAGGACAATAGCATAGTCTTACAATGGACTCCACCTAGAACACCTCAACTCAACGAGGTTTCAACATGGAGAAATTGGATCTTATTAGTTATGGTCTGATCCATGATGAGTTTCATAAACCTTCCTGAGTTTCTTTGAGGATATAGTCTGATGACCGCTATATATTTACTGAATAGGGTTTCCTCTAAAACCGTTCCTACCACACCATATGAGATATGGCATGGTAAGAAATCAAGTCTGAGTCATCTCAAAATTAGGAATTGTTCGGCTCATGTTAAGAGACAATAATGGACAAATTAGAGTCTAGGTCCTTTAGAGCTCGGTTTATTAGATATCCTAAAGTGTCATTAGGATATTATTTCTATCTTCCAAAAGATCACAATGTGATTGTGAGTTGACATGCCATCTTTCTTAAAAAATAGTTTATTCAAGATGGTGGCATCAGAAGATAAATAAGGCTTGAAGAGAAGGTCCCCGATAAGCAATGAGCTAAGAAACCTATAGAACCCAATCAGATTGAGCCAACCTAGATACTACCTCCTCCACCTCGTAGATCAAGTAGAATTTTTCATCCTTCTAAAAGGTACTTAGGTACTATCTCAGAAGAAGTAGAGAAAATGTTCCTCACAAGAAATGGAGTTCATGATGATGATCCCAAAACCTATGACGAGGCGATATCAGATATCAACTCTGAGAAATGGTTAGAGGCAATCAGATCAGAGATTGACTCAATGCGTTTGAACTAAGTCTAGACCTTGGTAGATCCACCTAAAGGTATAGTACCTATTGGGTGTAAATGGATCTTCAAGAGAAAGATAGGTGCCGATGGGAATGTAGAGACATTCAAAGCAAGGCTCATAGTGAAAGGATATAGTCAGAGCGAAGGCATTGACTATCTAAATACTTTTTCACTAGTAGCCAAGCTCAAATCCATCCGTACACAGCTTGCTGTTGTAGCCTATTTTGATTATGAAATATGATAGATCGATGTGAAAATGATATTTTTAAATGGATATCTTGAAGAAAAAATCTATATAGAACAACCACTAGGTTTCACATCCAGTGATGATAATCATAAGGTATGCAAGCTGCAAAGGTCCATATATGAACTTAAGCAAGCATCTCAGAGCTAGAATGCTCATTTCAATGATATAATCAAATCGTTTGGATTCATCAAAAATGAGAAGAAGCTTGTGTCTTCAAAAAGATCAGTGAGAGTGCTGTTATCTTTCTCGTATGGTACGTGGATTACATCCTTCTAATTGAAAATGATATTTCTATGTTGACTACTGTCAAAATATGGTTGTCTAAAGAGTTCTCTATGAAAGATCTAGAAGAGGTATTCTTTATTCTGAAAATTAAGGTCTATAGGGATAGATCGAATAAGATGCTGGATCTCTCATTGAAAATGTATATAGAGGAGGTGCTGAAAAGGTTCAGTATGGAAAACTCCAAAAGGGGTTTAGTACCCTTTAGACATGGCATTCATCTCTCCAAGAAGATGTGTCCTAGCACACTTGAGGAGATTGAACACATGAGCAAGATCCCTTATGCTTTGGTAATAGGGAGCCTCATGTATGCCATGCTATGTACACGACCTGATATTGCCCATGCTGTGAGTATCACAAGTAGGTATCAGTCGAATCCAGGCAAAGCACTGAACATCTGTGAAATGTATTCTTAAGTACTTGAGAAGGACTAAGGATATGTTTCTAATTTTTGGTAATGGAGAACTCCAAGTCTAGGAATATACAAACTTGGATTTTATGTCTGACATAGATGATCGAAAGTCGACATCTAAAATTCTATTTATTTGTAATGATGGAGTTGTCAGTTGGAAGAGTTCTAAGTAGACATGATAGCAGATGCCACCATGGAAGCAGAGTACACCACTGTATCAGAGGCTGCAAAAGAGGCATTTTGGTATAAGAAGTTCACCGTAGAGCTCAGAGTGATGTCATCAGATGTCGTCCCTCTGTACTACGATAATAATTATGCCATAGCCCTTGCTAAGGAGTTGAGGTCTCATCAGAAATCCAAGTACATCGAGCGGCGATACCATCTTATCCATAATTACCTCAAAAAGGGATATGTCGAGGTCAAGAGAGTCGACACTGCAGACAATATAGCTAGCCAGCTAATAAAGCTATTAAGCCAGTAGAAGATCGAAGCCCACCTTAAGAAGATGGAACTTAGATTTATAGCCAATTGACTTTAGGTCAAGTGGGAGTTTGTTAGATGTATGCCTAATAAGTCAGATTGGTTAAACACTTGTAATACACTTCTAAGGATAATTTTATAATTTTGACTATAAATTAATAAAAAAATTATTTTTTATCATAATATATATTTGAAGTGTCTGTGATACATCCTTTGAGTTAATGATAATGACAATTCATATTTTCAAGAGTTGAAAATTTAAGACATAAATTTTCATAATTAACTCATAAACTGCTCCTGACCGTAAGATCATCACGAGGATGGTGATCAATCCAGAAGATTGATGTATGATCACTTTCTTAGAATAGATGAGTCTTAAGTCTACAGTGTGGAGACACTAGAGTGAGAGTATAGATACTTGTTAAAGAATGAGGGCACTGAGCGTGACCACCTCAAGCAGTCATAAGGAAGTCTACCTTCTCATTGATGATTGGTTCGATGTTATAGTGGTGTGTCTGGTTCTTTGATCTGAGGTGTATCGATAGTTTATCTTGAGGGTGTTATAGTTTGATTACATCATAATTCAATTTCCTAGCTATTTGGAATCCTGAGGTGTATATTGGCTATAGCATGTTCATAGTAGGAATTAGATTGCACCAATAGGAGATCTATCTACCTTGGTAGATGAGGAGTTGCCCTATGATAATCATAAGATTGAGTCCTTAAGCTGATGGACATGGTAGAGTGAAGATGATAGAAAGAGTTTCTATTAGGATTTCATATTAGACTCGAATCGAATGATTAATTTATATGATAGATATTGGGTTTGACAAGTTCAACTTAACCCTAATCTTGTCGGGGCTCAAGATAGAAGAACCCAATCACATAGGTAGCTACACTGAGAGGTTTGCTTTTGGTTCTGATGGGTTGCCACCATATATTGCTAGGTATCATATGTGGATCTTGGGAGCAATTAGAATGATTTTGATGATCGATCATTCTAATTGTATGAATTAGAAAAGTTCTTATCCATCGAAAGATGTTTCGATTATGTTGATAATAGAGATCACCACATATCTCATTACCATATGAAATTGAATCTAACTAGGTCATACAAATAAGGGTCTAGGTCTGGATGTCATCAATTGAGCTAATTCAGTTCAATTATTTTGGATTAGATCCAATTAGGTTCAAGGTAATCGTGCTACCACATGATTGAGCCAAGCTTTCTCCTTCTATAATATTTTTGATTCATCAGAATCAAGTCAAATTTGATTTGACTCAATCCTGTATCTTGAATGGTTTTATTTTTTTTTGACTGGAACTAGTCCAAGTTAGATTAATTATAGAAATTAAATCCATTCTTAGTGCAATTGGACTAGGATCAATAGTTGACCTAATTAAGAGAATTGAGGATCACCTGATCAAATATTTTTAGAAAATTCTTTGGAAATCATTTTGCTCTAATTTTTGGATATGTGATAGGGATCGAGTCATGATATGGGTGTGCTAAATTTTATGATTTATGATGGTGATTTGATTAGGTTTTGATAGAATTTGATTTGGATCAAACTCTTGAGGGAAGAGTCCTAGGCGTAATGGACTCTTCCTTATCTTCTCTTGTTGCCATTTTCTAAAGAGATTTTTGGCATCAAAATTAGATAGAGATATAGTATTTGACATGGAGAATAATCCTTGATGTCCCTTTAAATCAAATAATAGGTTATTTGGTCAAAGTGGAACTCTAGATGGCGCATAAGTTTTAAACCCCTTCTCACATCATTATGCTTTCATCGCATGAAAATATTTTCCATGCCCAAGTGCAATCGCCCCTATCATATCCAATGCCCCCTCTGATACTCTCTCTCTCCCTCTTCTACATGCCAAAAGTTTGGCACAAATCAGAGAAGAAGGTCTAAGAATTTTAGCACAAGATTCAGCATCTATGCGATGGTGTTTGTGAGACTGATGGACTTCCTTCAGAAACTATTTTGAAGGACTTACAGATCAGATTCAGATCTGATCTTTTGAAGAAAGATTTGTAAGAAGAAGATATATAGATCTTGCTTGAGTGGATACTAGTAGAGGCCAGGTGCATGCATGGCTCCTTCCAGAACCTCAAGAACGATCAAGATTATCGTAGGATAATTAGATTATCCAATCAGGTACTTGAAATTAAATTTGGTTTATTTTTTTTAATTTTAATATCAGATTATCTTGATCAGATCTGAGAACTCTTAGATTTGATCAGATCATAAGAATTTTTATAGAAAAATCTATCTTAGATCTGATCAGATCTAGATGATCCTACGGCAAAAAATTAGATTTTCCTTCACCTACCTCCCCAAACCCTCAGCCCTTTGGTTCCCCTATCACCCCCTCTCTCCCTCGGCCAGTGGCCTCCCTCTGACTACACCCGACCTGCCTTCTCGAGTCCTTAGCCTTCTCCCACCTCCCAAGGCCCTCGATTGTCTCGACCCTCTTGGCTGCAGCTAGCCCGCCTCTCCGAGCCCTCGGCCGCCTCCTGCCTCCCCAAACCACAGCCCTTCGGTTTCCTTGCCACCCCCTCTTTCCCCAGCTGGTGGCCTCCCCTCGGTTGCCCCGACCTGCTTTCTTGAGCCCTCGATAGCCTCCTGCCTCTCGGAGCCCTCAGCCATTTTGATCCCCATGGCTACATCCGACCCATCTCCTCGAGCCCCCGACTGCCTCCTGCCTCTTCGAACCCCTGATCCTTCGGTTCCCCGTCACCTCCTCTCTCCCTCGACCTGGCTTTCCCCTAGCTGCCTCCCCCCGACTACACCTGGCTAACCTTTCCGAACCCCTGGCCGCCTCCCCCTAGCCACCTCCTACCTCCTTCCTCGAATACCTGGCTGCCTCCTGCCTCCCCGAACCCACGGCCTTTCGGTTCACCTGCCATCCCATCTCTCCCCCAGCCACCTTCTATCTCCTTCCCCAAACCCTCGACCCTTCGGTTCACCCACCACCCCCTCTCTCCTCTGGCCGTCTCCCCCTAGCTAACACCCGACCCGCCTCCCCGAACCCCCGACCGCCTCCCACCTCTCCGAGCCCCCAAGCACAAGCTCCCAACCTTTCCAAGCTTTTGTTCAAGGCCGTATCCTTGAGCTTCAGTCCCTACTTACCTGTGCCTCCTCGCACCTCAATTCCTATGTGCCCGCTTGCATGTGCCTCAGTTCTATAGGATAGCCTTCTTCTATTATGAGTATTAGTGTCGGTATTAGCAATAGCTAATACCATCACTAAAAATTATTATTTTTATTTAAATTATATTAATTAAGCATAATTAGATATTAAAAGTTAAACACGAGACTGAGACGTGCTCTGTGCGCTTTAATCTCAAAATGCAGTACACTTGAATCGAGAGAAGGTTCGGACAGTATTACAAATACTAGCCTGAGACATGCCCTGCATGTTTTGATCTCAACATGCAGAGTGCTCAAATCAAGAGAAGGTTTGGGCTGCATTGTAAACATTGGTCCAAGACGTGCCTTACATGCTATGATCTCGACATGTAGAGTGCTCAAATCGAGGGAAGGTTCGGACTGCATTGTAAACACCAGCTTGAGACATGCCTTACACACTTCGATCTCAGCATATAGAGTGCTCGAACCAAGAAAAGATTCAGGCTGCATTATAAACACTAGCCTGAGACATGTCCTGCATGCTCCAGTCTCAGCATGCAGAGCACTTGAACCATGGAAAGGTTCAGACTATAAATAGAAAGCTGAGACATGCCCTACATGCTTCAGTCTTGACATGCAAAGCGCTTTAATCGAGGGAAGGTTTGGGCTGCAAACATGAGGCCAAGACGTGACTTACATGCTTCAATCTCGACATGCAAAGCACTCGAATTGAGGGAAGGTTCAAGCTACATTGCAAACATAGGCTCGTGACATGCTCTGCGCGCTTCAATCTAGACATGTAGAGCATTCGAATCGAGGAAAGGTTCGAGCTGCATTGCAAATATGGGCCTGAGACGTGGATTTATGCCAAATTACAAGCATTGGTACTTATATGGGGATCGATTCATGGGAGATAATTGCAAGGGCTTCAGAGGCTCTACTTGTCCAAGACCTTGTTGATGTGCAAGAGCTTAACGGTGATAGACTCGAGTATATGATTAGCACATTTGGTGGATTTGATTTTATTATAGATGGAAGCCTATGTAATAACCTTTTAGATAGCAACCGTTATAGTCATGATGGATAGGGTTGCTATGGTTATAGTCATGCTTACCCTCTATAGGATTGCTACCCCCTAGAAGCTAAGCAAGGCTATAACTATAGCAACCCCTATAGTCCATCATGACTATAGCAGTTGCTATTTGAAAGGTTATTACATGGGCTTTCACCAATAACTAGATCAAATCCATCAAATATACTGATCATATGCTCGAGCCTATCACCGTTAAGCTCTTGCACATCAGTAAATGTATTGGATAAGTAGAGCTTTCCATCCGTACATATTGTCTTCCACGTCTTTCTATGTAGGTAGCAACGCTTGTAGTTTGGACTTGGAGCTTGTTAGATGATCAGGCTATATGAGCACATGAATTTTATTTTTAAATTATTATTTTATTTTTAATAAAATTTATATTTTTAGTTGCAGCTCGAGGAGGCAGTCGAAGGCTCGGAGATAGAGGCTATGATGACTGCCTATGCGAGATGCACCTAAATGGAGGTGGTGCTCTGTTCTTGTTATTGTACAATCAAGCTTGGATGGTTTGTTACATTGCAGACAATCGCTTGTAGCCATCTCTCCATACTTTGGTGCAGAAGAACTTGCAATATAGGGAAAGCTTGGATAGTCTGTTATAAAGCAAAAAACCAGTTGCAGCCACCTCATGGTTAAAGGTGCAGAGGAATGCACAATGCCTTATTTTCCAAGGGCAGATCTGAGCTTTCTTCATATTTTCATATATTAAGGTTACCATGTACTGCTAGATGAGAATTAGACAATGCTTAAATCAGAGGATCAGTAGACCAACACATTATCATGTATTGTTGGACGAGAAACATTGGACTAATGATATATTATACATGCTCACTAACAATCTTGTTATACGTGAGTTAAATTTTGATCATCTTATTATATTTTGATAGATATTTTGTTTGAACCAAGTTTTACATCATCTACTCATTTTGATTTTTATTTTTATTTTTAGATATTATATATCATGTCTTCTAGAGGTCAGAGCCATTCCAACCAAGGATAGAGCTTTCAAGGAGAGAGTGATCATGCGGCCAGCTCGCATGGTTTCGCACATCTCATTCTGAATGATAGGGGGTCACCAATGACCCCACAATCATATGTAGTAGCGACCGACTCATAGAAGTCAAAATTAGTTTAATTTATAAATTTTTGATATATTGATTTTTTAATTACATATAATACATCCTGGCTTCTATCTAGTAGGACTACTACCAATTTGAGACTCTCTAGGATAAGAAGGTTGGGATCTTCAAGGAGATGGCCACATGGAGGTTTCGAGATGGCCTTTATAACCTCAGGCAATCTACCATCCAACACTCTAATTTTTAGTCACCATTGGACTGGAGATCCTTTATAGATCAATAGATGCAGGTAGATATATGGTAGGCCCTCTGCGAATAGTGGAGCAGTGAGGAGTACTTTGGTAGGTGGCAAAGATCCCGATAAAATAGGCCGCCCAATAGGATCCGATCAGACATACGGGCAGCTCAATCGGCACACATGTTGTGGCCGATAGATTGGTAAGAAATCAATATCAAAGATCTTCACTAAAATTGTAAAAATTTTTAGATGCATGTTTTAATTAATTTAATTTTATTATTTACTTATTGTAGGTATGGCAGCTGGGTCATTCACCAGACCAGCTATAGTTGTGGTGGGCCACACACCAGTCTAAGAGGACTGATGACTATTTAGATTCTACATCATGATGAATCATGGTAAGAACTTCAAACTCTATTTACTAATTAAGTTGTTACAAGATCTAATTTTTATATTACAACTAATATATTTCTTAACTATGTAGATGCATTATGCGGAGTATATTACTAAGAGGTATGGCAATGACTCATCTTCTCAGCCCTCCCTTGACCTTGAGGGATAGTTCAGTGCCACCGAGGGGGTTTGTAGGAGCCGGGTTATAGGATTCAACCATAGCTTTGACCCTTCACTGCCTCGATATTTTTCAGTATCCTCACATGCCTAGAGTGATGCACATGTGGAGGAGGTCGTGCGGAGGTTTTTGAGCCAGCGACCTCAGAGTCCCTTGGATACCATCCGTGACATGATCATAGAGCTTCTTTAGGACCCACACTGCACGACTAGCTAGACTCATCATTCCAACCATCACATCAGATATATATATTATTAAATTATTTTAATTATTTTAATTATTTATTTTTAGAAGCTTTGTATATTTAGATTTAAGTCTGGGAAGGGGATCTAGGGGCTATAAATTCAATCTAACTATTCAATCGATAGCCGAAGGTGTCTATAGCTCTATATCTTCGAATGAAAGATATAGAAATAATCTATTTAAGTTGAGAAAGTATATCGAAAGATACGCCACCATATCGAAACTTACTAATATTTTTTTTTTCATTACAGGATGCTAGGATAACCAACTCTCATCCACCAACTACTAGAGAGGAGCAGGAGTAGGAGGAGGCTGACAATGATGAGGATCAAACCTTTTTTTTGATGTATTATATTTTTTATATTGCTTAAAAAAATTATATAATTTTTAATTTTAGTATAATATAATTAGTTTTTAATTTTTTATTATCATATTATCTTTAGATTTTAATTATAATTGGTATTAGGAACCATAATTCATTATAATTAATTAAAATAAATTTTAAAAAATAATATTATTAATTTTTTTAAAAAAAATTAAATTAAGTATTACCGTCAGTATTAGCGATAGCAACTACCATCGCTAATATTTTTTAAATTATTTTTTTTAATTTAATTTAAAAATTAAATAAAATTAGAGATGGCATTAGAGATGGAATAATTTATCGATAATAATTATTAGCAATGGTATTAGCAACGAATATACTATCATTAATATTTTTTAAAATTCTTTTAATTTTTTTTAAAAAATAATTAGAGATGAATTTGTTTCATCTCTAAAGCCATCGCTAATTCTATTATTAGCGACGGCATCTTCTGCCGTTGCTAATGGTCCTAATTTATAATAAAAATTTTTTAGATTGACTTTTACGATGGTATTAGCGATGGCATCAGTATTAGCAATGGCGGATGAACTATTAACGAGGGTATTTCGCTATCGCTAATAGTCTGATTTCTTATAGCGGAGTTAGCTTGTTACATTCTAAATAGGGTTCCAAGTAAGTCTGTAACCAAAACACCAAATAAGATATGGATAGAATGTAAGCTAGTACTCTCGCACCTTAGGGTTTGGAGGTATTCGGCTTATGTCAAATATTTAGTAACAAACAAACTTGGACCTAAGTCTGAAAAATGTTATTTTATAAGATACTCCAAAAAAATCAAAGGGTATTACTTCTACCTAGCTGATGAGCAAAAGATATTTGTCAGCCTTAAGATAATCTTTTTAGAAAAGAAGTTCCTTGGTGAAGGGACTAATACCTTTAAGGTCGAACTTGAGGAAGTTTGGTAAGTGGAAAAATTGACACAAGTAGCTGAATCTGAACTAGATTTGATTAGATCAAACCCGAAGCCTATTGTACCTACACCCTTAAGATGGTCTGGTAGAGTACCATGTTAGCCGAATAGATACTATGATTTCTTAGTTCAGGATGGTAATCCTATCAAACTCGATGAGAATGATAAGGATTCGATCACCTACATGGATCCAATGCAGAGACCTGACTTTGAGAAATGGTATGAGGCCATGAAATTCAAAATGTAGTCCATGAAGATCAACGATGTATGGATGTTGGTTGATCCATCCAAAGGGATAAAATTCATAGGGTGTAAGTGAGTCTTAAAGAGGAAAAGGGGCACAGACAGGAAGGTAGAGATCTATAAAGCCCATCTGGTTGCCTAGGGGTATCATCAACATTATAGTATAGACTATGATGAAATATTTTCTCCTATAGCAATGCTCAAGTTCATTTAGATCATGCTTGTGATAGCTATCCATCTAGACTATATATGAAATCTGGCAGATGGATGTGAAAATAGCTTTCTTGAATGGAGAGCTAGACGAAGAGGTGTATATGATAAAACTTGAAAGGTTCACATCTATAGATGAGTTTAAGGTATGTAGGCTTCAAAGATCCATTTATGGACTGAAGTAGGCTTCTTAGAGTTGGAACATATATTTTGATAAGACAATCAACATGTATGGCTTCGTTAAGAATGGAAAAGAGCCCTACATATATAAGTGGATTAATGATCCAACGGTTATATTCCTTGTGTTATATATAGATGACATTCTCTTAATTAAAAATGATGTCCCAACATTATAGGAAATAAAGATCTGGCTATCTTACAGTTCTTCATGAAGGATCTGGAAGAAGCTTCCTACATCCTAAGGATGAAGATCTATAGAGATTGATCTAAGAGATTGCTTGGGTTATTCCAGTCCACGTACATTGATACTATGCTGAAGTGGTTCAGTAGAAAAAATTCCAAGAAAGACTATCTACCAATAGACCATGAAATTTCTCTCTTAAAATAGAATTATCGGATAACACCTCAAGAGAGAGAAAGCATATGAGTAGTACACAATATGCTTCAGTAGTGTGTTCTATCATGTACGCCATAATATGTACGCAACCAGATGTGGCATATACACTAGGAATAGTGAGTAGATACCAATCTGATCCAGGAGAGAACTACTAGAAGAATTTTAAAATTATCCTAAAGTATTCAAAAAATACTAAAGACTAGTGGCTTGTTTATGGTGAGTCGGACTTGAGAGTTGTGGGGTTTAAAGACTCCAGATTTTTGTCTGATCATGGTGACAGTAAGAATATATCGAGGTATGTCTTTATCCTTAATGGTGGGATTGTCTGCTGAAAGAGTTTCAAGCAATACATTATAGCTGACTTAGTTTGCAAGGTGGAGTATGTTGCTGCATCAGATGCTGCCAAAGAAGCGGTGTAGCTGAGGAACTTCATCACCGAGCTCGGAGTGGCACTCTTTCTTGATGGTCCAATTCTGCTCTACTATGATAGCTCTGGAGCCATTGCTCAGGTGAAGGAACCGAAGGCACATCAGTAGACAAAGCATATTCTGCGCTGCTACTACCTTATCTGGGAGATCATGGATCGAGGTGACATCGACCTTCAAAAGATCGATGAAAAGGAGAACCTGACCGACCCATTCACTAAACCCATTATAGTGAAGGAGTTTGATGACTTCAAGTCAAAGATGGATATTAGATACTACATCGATTAGCTTTAGTCTAAGTAAAAGATTATTGAAAATAGTATTCCAAAGTCAATCGTCAACCTGCTGATGGTTGAGCTATTTTTTACTTGTATATGAATTATTAATTGAATAAAAGTTATTTTGATTTTTCATCATAAATTTTCATCTTCTAATGAACTTTTGTGTTATGGTGAAATCCTTAGGACTATTTAGAATCGATAAAAGAGAATTTATCATTTAGTCCTTAAACCTATTCGCGACCAAATGATACATTGTTACCAAGGACAATAATGTTTATCAAGAATAGATTGTTGTATGCCATATGGGTTGGTTGTACTCTTAACCAAAGAGTATAGTGACACTGGTATGGCATGCAGATGAGATGTAGGGGTACATCTATATTGAACGTGACCAACTTCGGAGCTTTTCTACTGTTAAGATTTGCTCGGATGGAATTTGGATTTAAGTGTTCGTCCGACCTGAGATCACCATGGTGACTTCTAAATAACTCATTATGCTTTGATGCCAAACTATCTTGATTTCTAATTCAGTGATGGAAGGTTTCTGAGAACAATCAAGTACTTAAGGAGTCGGTGTGTAAATAAAGATGGAATTGACCACTTTGGTTCGGAAGCTGTGTTCAATTATATTTTAATTTAGCAAAATCTTGGCTAAGGTGGTCCTAATGAGGAGTCACAGGACTGATTGCATTGAGACATGATTTGGATGTATTTTCAGAGTGGTAGTTTAACTCTGAGTCATCCTATACATAGAGGTCAATGGAATGAATTATACGGTAACCAAATTCATGTAGGTTCTGAATGTTGTGATTGTGACTATTCAACCTATCTAGATGTTGAGTACCATTATTAGATGGTCACTTTGATTGGTATAGAAATTAATTTCTATGCTATCGGCTTAGCTTCGAACCTGCAGGATCACACACATTAGAGGTTCCTAATTGATCTGATAGCTGATGAAGAGTCCCACTGAACTAGGACTCTATGGTCAAGAGTTTCACTAGACTGAAACTCTTTGACCAAGAGTTCTACTTATCTAGGACTCTATGATCGAGAGTTTCATTGGTCTGAAACTCTATGATCACGAGTTTGGGACACCGAGATCAAGAGTCCCACTAGGTGGAGACTCTTCAATCAAAAATTTTATTTTGATGGGACTCTATTGCCCGAACATCCACTAGATTTTAATTTTATATTTAGGAGAGGTTTAATTAATAATTTGATCTCTAATTAACTCAATTTGATTGAGTAATGACTTTTGGGACCAAGTTCAATTGAATTAAATTCAGTTAGGTTTGACCTGATTAGGTTATGAGATGACCTAATCACCAAGGTTTGATCCCTAATTTGATCAGGGATTGGGCTGGATCAATTCTTAATTTTATCAGGATTTAATTGAACCAAATTAAGTCTAAATTAGTTGGATTTAATCTGGTCTAATTGGGCTTGGCCAATTTGGATTGGGTTGGTTCAATTGGATAAGGTTTAAATTCAAGACTAGTTTGACTAGTCTTCCCTTTTTGTGCCACCTAAACCTTGCACCCATTTAAATTCCATGAGAAAGAGTTCTTGTAAATTTTCTCCATGCATAGAGAGGGTGCATGCCTAGCTTTTCTCATGCCCCAGGTGGATAAGAAGGGGTTGGTTACCATTTTAATTCAAAATAAGTTTGAATTCAAACGGACAACCACTTCATTCTTATCCTCCCACGCAGTATGGACTCGGTCTTGCGCAATTTAAATTGCTCTCTCTCTGGATGTCTACACATTCTTGAGTGAGGAAAATTTTCATGAGTTCACTTTTGTGTGAGAGAAAATTTAAATTGAAAATCCTGAGAGAAGAAAAATATAGATAGCTTGGTGCAAGATTCGAGTGTGCACATACCCTAGGGTTTTGGCCTAGGGTTCGGAAAGAGTTTGTGTGAGCTATGAGTGTCGTGAGCCCACCAAATTTTTTAGGTAAACCTCTTCTACCTCTCTACTATGTCTATTGGTGATCCAGAGCATCTAAAGAATCCATGGACAAAGATCAAAGCCGTTCGGTCAAGATCAGCTATCGAAAGATTCCGGCATCGAGCTAGCACTCGGGAGGAGCCAATCAGGAATAAGACCTCATGCAGACAATCCACGGAGGCCAAACATGCTGTGTGGGTACATTGCTATGAGTGGACCTCTCTGGTGGTGATCGAATTATGGTGTTCAGCTACCCTCACAGGTATCATGTTCTAAACACGTATCATAGTAGTACATTGTTTACTGCTAGTAACTTTGTTTTCAAATTTTAAAAGCATATACATCATATTTGATCCTTTATGTAGGGTTTTTGATATGATCAGTAGCTTTAATTATTAATTAGATTAATAATTATTTTCACTACATAAAATTTTTAGAAAAAGTTTTTGAAAGTAAGCTAGAAACCCTGCACTGCATACCTTCATGGAGGTCTATGATGAGACCATTGACCTCTATGACGACCTGGAGAGCTTCAAGGCCCTCATAATGCTATGAGAGGTCTTGGACACTTTATTGTGCAAGTCCTTCCCTATCACTCTCTAGGGAGCTGCTTGAGCCTGGTATGTCAAGCTCTAGCCAAACTCCATCCACTCTTTCAAAAAGTTCGATCGCTAGTTTGCTGCTCAATTTCAGAGTAGTAGGAAGCCAAGAAAGGGTACAGATGCCTTCATCTCCATCAAGCCAAAAACTAAAGAATCTCTTCAAAGCTACTTGAGTCACTTCGAAGCAGCCATGTTGGAAATCCATGACCTAGACCATTTGGTCATGATGTCAACCCTCTAGAAGGAGCTGAAGGCAAACAGCCTCTACTTCTCCCTCTCGAAGAGCTTTCTCTATGACTTCGTGAGCTTCTCACCTATGCTGATAAGTAGCTCAATGTTGAAGAGGGGATGATGGAAAAATGGAAGGAGAAGGCAGAGCATAAAAGGGCTAGAGAGGATCATCCTGCTTCCTAATCAAAGAAGCAGAACTACGATGGAAAGCCTCCTCATCGATCTCAGAGCCCTCGGTGTTTCAAGGACTTCACACCTCTGAATGCACCCTAGAGGCAAATTTTGATGAAAATTAAGAAATAGGACATTGTCCAGTGGTCTAAAAAAATAAGTCAGCCATCCCAGCATAACCGGACGTAGTATTATCGCTTCCAGCATGACCATGGTCATCATATCAAGTAGTGTTTCTAATGGAAGAAGGAAATCGAATCCCTCATTCGATGAGTGATAGAAAACATGCAAGGTTTCATGCATAGATTTCAAAACTTTTTTGAAATATAGAGTGGCAGAAGACATAGATTAAACTATTTAATCTACAACATGCATGTAATCAAATTACAAAATCCTAAATCAAGGATCTATAACATGTTATGATACAAATATAAATCTAAAATTAAATTAATCATAAGTGGTATTGATCATATCAATACCTAGATCTAGAATAATTCTAAATCTAACCCTAGATCACATCTAGGTCACCAAGAGATCAGATCTCTTACCTTTGTGTGGGTCGAGAACTCTATGGATGAATTCATTATTTTCTTTGGAACTATACATGCATCCGACCTCTATAGGTGATCCACACGAACCTACAACACAGATCGAAGGTTCGTCGAACAAAGATCTGCTCGAAGTGCTAGCTTCTCACGGATCCCTCCTGATGGTTAAGCAAATACATGTTCTTCAGATCTCTTGGACAATCGAAGAGATGAAGAACATGAGGAGGAATGAGGAAGGAATCCAACCCTTGGATCTCTCATAAATTAGAAAATAAAAAGACATATGAAAAAACCCTAGGAGAAGACAAATCTTCTCCTTCAAGATGTCAATAGTTGATGTCTTGAAAACATCTATTATGCTAGGTTCAAAGGAGATCTCCTCTAAATTTTTTTCTAATTTTTCAGATATCACACCCTTAGATTTTTCTCATAAAATCTCAAAATAAAATTGAGAAGAAGGGCTCTTAAGAAAACCCTAAGGGAAGACCTTCTTCTCTTCTTCTTCTCGCATCAGGACATGATCAGATCATGTCCAAAAATGATCACCATGCCCCAACACCTTGGAGCACAGACCACGCCCTCTTCCTCTCTCTCTCTCTCAGATCTTTATCATATAAAAATGACATAAAATAATGAAGAAGAAGATACTCAAAAGAAAATAAAGAGAAGATAATCTTCTCTTACCTTTGTGCCTTCATGACATCAACGATTGATGTCCAGATGAAGACCTTTTCTCTAAGGATCTTGGAACCATCTTTCCTCAAACCCTTTCTCTCTCTCTCTCTAGTTTTTGTCATATAAAAATTATAAATAAAATAGGAAGAGAGAAACATAAAAGAAAAATATAAGAGAAGACAATCTTCTCTTACCTTATCTCTTCAAGACATCAACCTTTGATGTCTTAATTGAGAAGCCAAGAATCTTAGCACCACAAATCCTCCATGCCTTCTCCTCTAATTTTTTATGATTTTTTTAGAATTTTTTACGTCCTAAAACCATCTCATAAGAGGCATCCACCTTTTATTGCAAGACTAGGTCAAAACCTAGTCAAAGGAGGACTTTTATTGGGCGTCCAACTCTTGGATGCCCCTCCCACTTATTTTTTCATGTAACCACTGATTCTCACACACAAAACCAAGGAAAAAAGGGCTGAATAAGATAGAAGGGCATGGGTAGAGTTGGCACACAAGGGAGGGAGGAGTTTGGGTCAAAGAAGACTCTTCCAAGTAGGAAACAATTTCCAACTTCCTTCTAATTTTGACCAAATCAAATTTAAATCCAATTTCTACAATAATGGGGTGTGAGAAATCATTTTTTAGGGATAAAAATAATAAAAATAATATAGAATTAGAATATGGTGTGGCCTTTATTAGGCGCAAGTGAAAGAGAGAGAGTTTCAGTCCAATTGGGACTCCTTTTATTTGACTTGGTTAAAATTATTTTAAATCTAATTTAAATTCTATTTAAACTAGATTAAATGAAACCCAATTAAGGATGACCCTAGTCCAACTAGGAGCCCAATTAAATCAAGATTAAATCTGATTTTAATCCTAAGTCAATCAGGTGCACAGAAGTCCTAGTCAAACAAGGAATTGTTCTTCCCTTGCAATTAGCTTATCCAATAAACCAATTAGACTTAATCTAATTAAATCTAAACCAATTTTAATTGAATCTAATTTAATTAGACTTGATCTCAGCCTAATTTTTCAATCAAATTGAGCTAATTAGCAATCCAATTGCTAATCGATCCTCCTGCAACACTAGTATTAGGTCAAACATCAATTGCATTGAATGTTTGACCTCGAAATGATTCTCAATCATTGATTAACCATCCGATCAGATTACAAGCTCTAATATGTGTAACCCCATAGGTTTGAACCTAAGCCAATAGCATAAAAACTAATTTCTATACCAATCAAAGTTACCATCTAGCAATGGTTCCCGATGTCCGGATAGGTCGAATGTATGCAAAGCAACATTCTTAGAACCTTGGCCCATGGTTACCGTATAATTCATCTCTATGACCAATAACGCTCAAGATGACTTTGAGTATGCTATCAAATACTCATACAAGTCATCTCTATTCTATCTCAAAATTTTGTAGATCCCGTGACACCTCACGAGGACTACCCAGGCCTAGGTTTTGCTAAATTGAAATACAGCGAGACATTCTCTTTCTAAAGTTAATTAGGAGTGGTCAATCCCATATTGACTCACACATTGACTCTATAAGTACTTGACTATACCCAAAAATCATCCATCACCTATATTAGAAATATAGGCAGCCCAGCACCAAAGTACAGTGAATTGCTCGCAAGTCACTATGGCGATCTTAGGTCGGAGGGACACTTATACCCATTAGCTTTAGCTAGCTATTCTTGATAGTAGAGTGCTACATTGGTCACATTCAGTGTAGATGTACTCCTACATCTCATCTGGATGCCATACCAGTATCGTCACACCACTTAGTTACGAGGACAATCAACGCATATGGCATACAGCGACCTACACTCGATGAGTTATCATCCTTGTTAATAACTTATCATTTGATCGTGAACAATTTAAGAACCATCCAATAAATCCTTCTTTATTGATTGATTATGGTTCTAAGAACTTCATCATAATTTAGGAGTTCATTTAAGGAAGATAAAACTTTTATGATGAAATAGCCAAATTATTATTATTATTAGATAATTCATATACTAATTTCAATCATCTACTACTTAGATGATTGACTTTAGAACACATTTTCCAACAACTCTCACTTGAACTAAATCTAATCAAAATGATATCAAATATCCGATCTTCCACTTGAGTTCGTAGAACTCCTTAGTTCCGAGGCATTAGCAAATGGGTCGGTCTAGTTCTCCATTTACATCGATCTTCTGAAGATTGATGTCACCCAGATCAAATATCTAAGATGAAAATGATGCAGAATATGCTGATCCTTTGGTTCTTTAGCTTGAGCTATGGCTCCGGTGCTATGATAGGACTGAACCATGGGTGGAGGGTGCCACTCCTAACCTACTAATGAACCTCAGTAACTACACAACTTATATGGCAGCATCATATGCCACGATGCACTCTACATCGCTAACTGAATAGGCTAAAGTATCCTGCTTGAAACCTTTCCAGCGGATTGCTCCTACAATTAGGATATGAATCAACATTCTCGTGTTATCATCTTATTCTAACTAAAATCAAAACATCCATATATTTTAAGTCAATACTTCCATTTTTGAGTCACTAGATCTTAGTATTTTCCAAATACTCAAGAATTGTCTATACAATCCTCCAATGGCTCTTACTTGGATTAGACTGGTATCTACTCACTATCTCTAGTGAGTATACCATGTCTAATCTCATACATGGATAAATAAGATGATAGCTAAACCTTTATTCCTTGCAATGTTGGAATGCTATTCCGGATTAAGAGAATTTCATCCTCAAACATCACAAGTAATAACACTACAAAACATTTTGCCCAATAATAAATGCAGGGTTTATCTTTGTTCATAACTAAGATATATGTTCAGAACGTATGTTCGAACTCTAAGATGATACTCAGACGGGCTTTATAGGTCCTTACCTTTTCGTCTGTGCTATGATTCTATTAAAAATTCATTCACATCCAATGGATTTTATCCCTTCAGGTGATTAACTAGTGTCCATATACTATTGATTTTCATAGACTTCAATTTGGATCATAGGGCTCCAAGCCACTTTTAGAATCAGGCCACTGCACTGTATCCTTATAGGTGATCGGATCCTTGTTGTTCTCATCGAGCTCAACATGATCACCACCCCAGACCTAGACACTGAAGT
Source organism: Cocos nucifera (assembly GCA_006176705.1). Lineage (NCBI taxonomy): Eukaryota > Viridiplantae > Streptophyta > Magnoliopsida > Arecales > Arecaceae > Cocos > Cocos nucifera. Next base: position 120,443 of record QRFJ01002071.1, on the reverse strand, counting down.
ACCTATCCGGCTAATGCGGTACTCTACTGGTTCTTCTTAAAGGTAACACTTTAATAGGCTTCGGATTTGATCTGATCAAATCCCATTCTGTAGGTTTATCAGATAACATCGATTTCTTTCTACCAGTCAAACTTTTACAAGTTCAACTTAATAGGCATTAGTTCCTTCTCTAAGGAACTTCTTTCCAAAAGAAAAGTCTTACTGCTAATGAACATCTTATGTTCTTTAGTATAGTAGAATTAATAACCCTTAAACACTTATTGGACCAAGATCCAAGTTTATCTATGTGTAAATATATGACATAGTTGATCAACTCTAAATTCAAAAGTGAGAGAGTCTAGGTCTACGCCCGATCCATATCTCATATGGAGTTAATGCAATAGATTAACTTGGTATAAATTTTTAGAGTAAAAAAATAGTTACAAGAGCACAACCCTGCAATAGGCAGACAAGTATACCATATTATGGATTGAACGATGTCTAACAAAGTTCAATTTCTCCTTTTAGATACACTGTGTTCCAAAAAGGAATCTATTGAGAGAGAATTCTATTCTCTCCTAGATATGTCACAAACTCACTGGATAAGTATTTACCTTCTCGATTTGATCGAAGAGTTTTAATACCTTATTCGGTTTATTTTTTTTTCATTATTGAATCATTTAAACATTTCAAATGATTCATCCCAGACATACCCATGCTCAGATAGGTCATCTATAATGAAATATTAATATCTTCCTTTGGCACTTAAGTTCAAGGTCCACATACATCATTATGTATGAGACTTAGAACTTTATCGGCTCCTTCACCTTTTTCAGTAAAAGGTGACTTTGTCATCTTCCCAAGAAGATAAGATTCATAGGCTATCAATAATTTACAATCATTGATATCGAGGTTTCCCTCTCAAGCTAACCCATTTATCCTGTTCTTGTCAATATGACTAAGACTATAATGCCAAACATAGACATCCATGACATAATCTAACTAGGATGTGTACATTCCACTTACCTTAAGTCCTTACAACGAATTGCATAAGACCACCGGTATTTAATACCCAGGTAGTAGAATTATATATAGAGAAGTTTTAAGGTGTTTTTATATAACATCTTTAATCAGCAACTTTTGCTCCTTTCTCCTGTTTAGCCTATTGTGGTCAAGGAAAGCAAGGCAAATCTTCTTCCTATGATCCTATTTCTGACATTAGAAGTACTATGCCTAATTTGGGTTAACCTTAGACTAATTGTTTTGACTGGGCTCAGAAACCCCAATATGAATCCATTCGTACTGCTGAACCAATATTCAATTTTTGATACTGATTATCGAAGTTGGGTCCATAAGTCTTCACTATCTAACAGTGATAGGAGCAATTAGGATTTAGCCTTAATAGAGAACAATGATCTATTATATATGGATCATTTTAAGCCTAAAGACTTGAACTTTAATCTAAAAGTTTTTTCACTATTTTATTCAAATCGGTAGAATCTACCTCTAATTCGAGGAATTACTTTAATTTTCTAGTAGGTATTAGAATCCATATAGACTGCATACTAGCCCAACTTTGGTTGGTCCATCCATGTACATCTAAGGGTAGGTTCATAACTAATTATTTCTCCAAATAATTTCTAGTAAATTTAATTTTGCCCCAAGCCCTAATCAGTTGGCTTTGGCCTTCTCAAAAAAGGATCCAGTTAGGTCCAACCATTAACATAACCATACTTGGTCCTTCCAACCAATGAATGATCAGGCTCAACTTTGGTTGGCCAACCTAACCACCATTAGAAAGACACATCCAAGTCGTCATATGATGGATGATAATTCTATTAGTCAACAAGCACCAAGCCTTTGGGCCTCCAATGATTATTGGGTTAATGAACCCATTATCAAACACCTTAATGGAAGGATATGACTCCGTTATCTCCATAACTTTATCATTTTAAGAACCTAATAATTTTAGAAGATTTAAATTATTAGTGATTTAAGGATAGAAAGGATATGAACCAATTTGCTGCCACTGACTTCACCAAGTCAACTCCTCCAACTGACTTCATAAGTCACTGATGAGGACTAGGATCAATTACGGTCCATGGGCACCTAAATTAGTCTCACTGAATAAAATTAGTCTTACTAATTTTATATGTAATATGGGTTAGAACGAATCAATGAGCAACCTAATCAAAAACTTGATTAACCACATTGGCCAGGTAAGTGAGATCGGTAGAAGGATCTGTCAAGGCTTTCCTTAGATATCATAAAAAATGGCTAGATAAGCAAGCTGTCAATTAAAAACCACTGGTCTGGGATGCCAGACGTAACTTAGACATCAATTGGTTTGTCAGTTTTGATTTGATCTACCTAAAGACTCGGGCTCGACCACTGAGCCACGATCAGCATCCATTTGTTAGATGTATGGACTTTGATCAATTACAACTACTTAAATGATGTATAGAAATGACCTAACCCTAATTAACTATTAATTAGGTTTGATCAATTTCTTAACTATGTCCATATTTAATCTAACCCTAGGTTTAACCCAGTTAAGGACCTGATCAAAGCTAACCCATTTTTCTTTAATTCATATATTGTGAAACAGTCTTAGGATCTTCAAATCATAAATCTAGATCCTAAACAATTACTTAATTATTAATTAAGTTCAAGTCTTATGGGTTTAGATTTATAGAATCTCAGAACTAATTTGTGGTTTTATTGTTTGAAATATTTTCAAATTGTATTAAATCATATTCAATATATAGTTTTAGATTTGATTTATTTTATTATTTAGATCATGTCCTAGGGTTTCAAATCTAGGATTTTGCAGAAAGTAAGTTCATGATTTAATTTTTATAAAATAAATATATCATATATATACATTCTAAATTCAAAACAAAAATTACATATCAACATATGCAATAAGAGGATTACATCTAAACATAAAACACATCATGTGAATCAGATCAGAAATCATTTAAAATTAGATTTGAAATTTAAAAATAAATTATAAATCACTTTAGATCTTATCTAACATATTTATGATTTAAGATTCTCGAATCAGCACATACTAGGACAACCTTTCCACTATAAGGGGTAAACCATACAACAAGACAACCTTATGGCAGTATGTGCAATACAGATATTATTTAGATCTAATCTAAATAATTCAAAATAGATCTAACATCTATTAAATTTTAAATTTAAATTAAAAAATTAAATTATAAATTTTTTTAGATCTAATCTAAATAATTCATGATTTTGATTTAGATCAGCACATACTAGGACAACCTTTTGATTGTAAGGGATTAACCTTACGACAGGACAACCTTATGGCAGTATGTGCAATCTTTAATTAACTTTAATTTTTAGATTTAATTCAAAGCATATATAAACATGTTATAATATAATCTAGATGCTCTAATACCATTGATAGAAAATATATAGGGTTTCATGCATATATTTCAAAACTTTTTCAAAATATAGAGCAACGGAAGGCATAGATTAAACTATTTAATCTACAACATGCATGAAATAAAATTATAAAACTCTACATCAAAGATCTATAATATGTTATGATGCAAATATAAATTTGAAATTAAATTAATCATAAGTGGTATTGATCATATCAATACCTAGAGCTAGAATAATTCTAAATCTAATCCTAGATCACATCTAGGTCACCAAGAGATTAGATTTCTTATCTTTGCACAGGTCGAGAACTTTATGGTTAAATTCATTGTTGCCTTTAGAGCTGCACATGCATTCGGCCTCTACAGATGATCCACACGAACCTACAACACAGATCGAAGGTTCGTCGAATGAAGATTCGCTCGAAGTGCTAGCTTCATATGGATCCCTTCTGATGGTTAATCAAATACATGTTCTTCAGATCTCTTGGATAATCGAAGAGATGAAGAACATGCGGAGGAATCCAACCATTGGATCTTCCATAAATCAAAACCTTCAGGATGTCAACGGTTGATGTCCTAAAAATATCTGTTATGCTAGGTTTAGAGGAGACCTTCTCTAGATTTTTTTCTAATTTTCTAGATATCACACCCTTATATTTTTCTCATAAAATCTCATAAATAAAATTGAGAAGAAGGACTCTTAAGGAAATCTTAATAGAAGACCTTCTTCTCTTCTTCTTCTTGCATCAAGACATGATCAAATCATGTCCAAAAATGATCACCATGTCCCAACACCTTAGAGCAAAGATTTCATGCCCTCTTCCTCTCTCTGTCTCAGATCTTTATCATATAAAAATTATATAAAATAATGAAGAAGAAGATACTCAAAAAAAATTAAAGAGAAGATAATCATCTCTTACCTTTGTGCCTTCATGACATCAACGATTGATGTCCAGATGAAGACCTTTTCTCTAAGTATCTTAGCACCATCTTTCCTCAAGCCCTTCCTCTCTCTCTCTCTCTCTCTCAGATTTTTATCATATAAAAATCATAAAAAAAATAAGAAGAGAGAAACATAAAAGAAAAATATAAGAGAAGATAATCTTCTCTTACCTTGTCTCTTCAAGACATCAACCTTTGATGTCTTAATTGAGGGCTCTTCTCCAAGAATCTTCATACCACAAATCCTCCACACCTTCTCCTCCTTCTCCTCTAATTTTTTATAATTTTTTTAGGATTTTTTACATCCTAAAATCATCTCATAAGAGGTGTCCACCTTTTATTACAAGACTAGGTCAAAACCTAGTCAAAGGAGGACTTCTATGGGGCGTCCAACTCTTGGACGCCCTTGGATGCCCCTCTCACTTATTTTTTCATGTAACCACTGATTCTCACACACAAAACCAAGGGAAAAAGGGCTGAATAAGATAGAGGGACGTGGGTAGAGTTGGCGCACAAGGGAGGGAGGAGTTTGGATCAAAGAAGACTCTTCCAAGTAGAAAATAATTTCCAACTTCCTTCTAATTTTAACCAAATCAAATTTAAATCCAATTCCTGAGATAATGGGGTGTAGAAAATTATTTCTTAGACATGAAAATCATAGAAAAAATATGGAATTAAAATATGGTGTGGGCTTTCTTAGGCATGAGTGAAAGAGAGAGAGTCCCAGTCCAACTAGGATTTCTCTTATTTGACTAGGTCAAAATTATTTTAAATCTAATTTAAATTTTATTTAAACTAGATTAAATATAAATCAATTAAGGATGATCCTAATCCAATTAGGAGCTTAATTAAATCAGATTAAATTAAGATTTAAATCTAATTTTAATCCTAAGTCAATCAGGTGCACCCAAGTCCTAGTCAAACAAGGAATTATTCTTCCCTTAAAATTGGCTTATCCAATAAACTAAATAGACTTAATCTAATTAAATCCAAACTAATTCTAATTGAATCTAATTTAATTAGACTTGATCTCAATCTGATTGCTCAATCAAATTGAGCTAATTAGCAATCCAATTGCTAATCAATCCTCCTGCAATACTTGCATTAGATCAAACATCAATCGCATTGAATGTTTGACCTCGAAATGATTCTCAATCATCGATTAACCATCCGATCAGATTACAAGCTCTAATATGTGTGACCCCATAGGTTCGAACCTAAGTCGATAGCATAGAAATTAATTTTTGTACCAATCGAAGTTACCATCTAGCAATGGTTTCTGATGTTCGAATAGGTTGAATGTATGCAAAACAACATTCTTAGAATTCTGACCCATGGTTACCATATAATTCATCCCTATGATTAATAATGCTCAAGACGACTTTAAGTATGCTATCAAATACTTATACAAGTCATCTTTATTGTGTCTCAAAATTTTGCAAATCCCATGATACGTCATGAGGACTACTCAAGCCTAGGTTTTGCTAAATTGAAACACAGCAAGACATTCTCTTCTTGAAGTTAATCAGGAGTAATCAATCCCATCTTGACTCACACACTGACTCAACAAATACTTGACTATACCAAAAAATCTTCTGTCACCTATATTAGAAATATAGACAGTCCAGCCCTAAAGTATAATGAGTTGCTCGTAAGTCACCATGGCGATCTCAGATCGGAGGGATACTTATACCCATTGGCCTTAGCTAGCTATTCTTATCCTAGAATGCTACATTGGTCACATTCAGTGCAGATGTACTCCTACATCTCATCTGAATGCCATACCAGTGTCTCCACACCACTTGGTTACGAGGACAACCAACGCATATGACATACAGTGACCTACACTCGATAAGTTTTCATCCTTGTTAATAACTTATTATTTAGTCGTGAATAATTTAAGAACCATCTGATAAATCCTTCTTTATCGATTGATTGTGGTTCTAAGGAGTTCATCATAATTTAGGAGTTTATTTAAGGAAGATAGAATTTTTATGATGAAACAGCCAAATTACTATTATTATTAGATAATTCATATACTAATTTCAATCATCTACTACTTAGATGATTGGCTTTAGAATACATTTTCCAACAATGAGATTACCTACAGGCCTTCATTTACCATTCGAAGGACATCAAGGCTTTAGTCCATGAGCTTCAGCCTGCACTTAGGCCTTTAGTCAACAATATACCCATCACCAAAGTCATCCATACCATCAAAGGAGGATCTGCAACTAAAGGTGAGAGCTTGTCTGTAAGGAAGGCCTATGCTCGTGTTACCTAGGTGGGGAGCCCTGCATCGAAGATGTAATGATCAGATGAAGTCATCTCTTTCTTGGATGTGATCACTATCCTGGGCAGCCAAAAATAAAATTAACTCACTACTATGCAGAAAGTGTGAGTTGAGATCATATTTATAGGGATCGTGTCAATTGCATTTAAGTTATTTAAATTTTAAATTAAATAATAGAATAAAAGTTGATAAAAGTACTACTTAGATTAATAAGAAAGCAAGTAAATAAGTAATTTAAATAAAAGTTGGGTTTCAAGTATGAAGGTGAATTCTTAGGATTTCAACTGCTCTCTTGTTAAATAGCTGGTATCCTTTTTAATATACCTTGAATTGGTATCTAATCAATAAAAATATAACGTATTTTAAAGAGCATAGTCCGTACCCTTAGATCATAATCTATCTCTTAAAGTTATAGACTAGTCAAAATTAATTTAGATATAGTACAAAAATTTAACTTAAAAATAATCCATCCCAAGAGCATGAATCGTATCCTTAGATCATGGCTCATCCCAAGGGTCATAAACTATTCTAGATTAAAATCTCATACAAAAAAAATAAAGATTCAAAAGATATAGAAACAAAGTTTTATTGCATATAAAAAAGTAATACAAAAGATGTGAAATATAAAACATCGTCAAAATGAGATTATAGAGATCTCCTGAGAATATGATGATTAGCCGGTCATGAGGGGATTCTTCACTGCAATCTACATCCTAAACTCTATAGATGCTTTGCCATGAACTGGAAGAACATCTTCAGTAGTAGGAAGAGAATAATTGGTGGAACAGGGCTTTTGGCTGTGGAAAAGAAAGAAAGAAGAAGGAAAAGGGGAGAGAGAGAGAAGGAGAGAGAGGAGGGGATGGCATGCTTTTGGTTGTGGCATGGAGAGGGTTGATGATCCCTCAAAGGGACATGCCTTTTATTGAGAAACCCTGGGATAACTTTTATAGAGGAGAGAGTGGGAGAGTTTGTGTTGGAAAGGGAGAGAGCCATAGAGAATTTGGTTTTGGCCTGAATTCCTCTTGCCTACGTGAAGATTTCTAGCAACTGGATCACGATGAAATATCACAAATCAAGCAAAAACCACTGCTCAGCACTCAATCAAGCTCCAAATCCATTCTGGGCCATCAGATCACCTCATTAGGGGGTTATAGGCCATTGGATTGCACTAAAAGAAGCCTAGAGAGGTTTAGATCGAATTGGAGGCCATTCTAGCTATTGGATCGTGCAAGGGATGGCTTCCAGCTGTCCGATCATGCAAAAGAATGCCGCTCACCTGCTAAAACCCCAATGCACCATGTGAATAGATCGGGCACTACTCCTGTGAGCCATGCATCGACCAGCTGCTGGTCCATAGTGAACCAAGCACCATTTGGGCCAATTTGTGATGGATTTTGGGCCTAGTTTATGCTCTATTTTGGGCTCATTTTAGGTCCAATTTAAATCTGATTTGCTCCTAATTTTCTCTCTTTTAATATGTGAATTGGACTCTTTGTATTGGCATCATCTTTCTACCAAAAGATAAATAGAAGCATTAAATTTTAAAAATAAAGATGAATTGGTTTGCAAATTGATGCTTTTATCGACATGCTTGTGGAACTTCTCATATCCTCTAACTTGAATTTTGTTCGTCCTTGAGCAAAGGAGATAAATTAGCAATGTATACTGACTCAGTCATGAATTAAAAGTTAGTTTAGACAATCTTAAAGGTAGCTAATATCCGGCCAGACTATTAAAGAGATACATCGTTGGATTATTAATTCAAACCAATTAATGGTTGAGTGTTAACCATAGAAATTTTTAGAGATCTTCTTTCACCAACTTTCTACTTTATTCTTTAAGTCCTCTAACTTAATATGAGCTAGATTTTATAATCTTCTTGCAATTTAGACTCCTCCCTTATTATCTACTATTTTTTTTTCTTTCTCTTTCATTTTCTTCTTCTTTTTTTTATTATTATTATTGTACTTTCTTTTTGACCCTTGTAGAAAGCTTTTAGCCAATGACTCTCAAATCAATTGGCTTTAGTACATTAGATGTAGAACACCCCTCAGGCTTACTGACTCGAGTCTAAGAAAAATATAATATTATATCCAATTTCTTACATCCCCACTTTTTGATGCAAACCACAATGCTTACTTAGGTGAAGAAGGCTGGTTACTTAGTAAGATAATGCTAAAATTATTTTTTTTCTTTAAACAAATACTAAAAAAATTTTTTACATATCTCGACCTTTCCACCCAACCCCCATGAAGCAGATTCTTCATTGAGATAGATAAGAAGAGGGTTATAATCACTCTTAAAATTTGGTCTAGTCTAAACCCTACCTTTCATTAAGTTTTCTTAATAATTTGCTACTTAGTATCTCTAAAATTATCTAGACCTATTGGGGGTAAAATAACCCCCATCGAAACCCTTAACCGTCGACTCCCATTCTAAAGGAATTCGTCGATCCTCTCAACAACAAGTCCATACCGCGAAACTTGTTGAAGGCACATTGAAGCTCGATTGGACGATCTTGATCAGCAAAAGGAAACTATTATTTAACTAACCTTGCTTCTTAACTTAGAATGAATGACAGGACCAAAGTTTAACCATCCCGACCTTGATTGCTGATGAGTTTTAAAGATAGTTGAAGTCCTATATTATGGACCACGCGCTCCTTCCAATCGAATTCCTCTGATCGCACTCCTTCCAATCAGACCTCTTTTGGATGAATTCCTGTAGTCATGCTCCTTCAAGTTGGATCCCTTCTAGATGAACTCCTTTAGTCGTGCTCTTTTCAGTCGAACTTCTTCTAGCTGAATTCCTTCGATCGTGCTCCTTCCAATCAAACCCCTTCCCGACGAACTCCTCCAACCACACTCCTTCCAGCAGTGCTCCTTCCATGCAAACTTCTTCCAAATGCGTTTCTTTTAGTCATGCTTCTTTTCATTTGAATACCTTTCAAGATGAGCTTCTCCTAGCCAGTCATGGACATACTTGGTTCATATTATGCCTATCAGTTGGAGCCATCCAGAAAGATCTCATCAAACCACTAATTCATGACAACTGCTCCACAAAGGATGGAGCACAGTCTTTCATATCTTAATTTAGGAGGCACCTACCTACACATAACCTAGGAGACTTCCAAACTCCTTAAAGCTATGAGACATTGCCCTAACAGACCTTGACTGGTTACAAGTTTACTGCATATACTGAAGTCTTTAACCTATATCCAAACTCTAACAAATGGATCTCAACCACCTACAAGTCATAATAATTGACAACTCATCCTCCGTAACAAACTCTAGTGGCCTAAATGGTCCACTATCAGACAGTTATAGCTATCACCATCAGTTTGTTACATGCTCCATCTATAAAAGAAACCCTCCAAATATATTTTTCTCTAAGCTCTCTTTCCCTCTCCGTTACTCTGCTTCCCTATTTTCTGAGCACTCCATTTAAGTTGGCCAGAGAACTAACTTGAGCATTAGATGATCCTATCAGAGCCACGTACCTCTGATTTGGACTTTGTTCTATAGGTCCCGTCGGTGGCCTTACCTTCCTAAATCCAGCTACCACCATATCCTCATAGATTTCTACACCAACAGGATTGGCGCTAGAGGAAGAACCTCTGAGCCCTTATTCTAAAAGGAGTGTCCAATCGATCCTATCTACCTTCTTCGCCTCCTAATCTTTTGAATCCACCTCCATTTAATCCCTTCTTGCTCCAAAAATGTCCCTAAAGAAGACAACTACCCGACGGTCTACTACTTCTACCACCAGATCTGCCTATCCCAGCTTCCTCGTCGGCACCTTAATCTCCTCCACTAGTGGCTATGGTGGATCCAAAGCAGTTCAACCTACTGATGTAGGAGGTTGGAGGCCTCACCAAAATGGTGCAGGCCATGTAGCAGCCCCCAGCAGCAGCCCAACCAAAGAAACCACTACTAAAACTTCAAGAACTGGTACAAAAAAGGGCCACCTAGACCAGCAAACCCGTTACCCATAGTAAGGGGAAGTAGAGAGCGGGAAGCCCCTGCTCTGATCATGATTCTTCTTTAGAGGAGACTTTTTCTATCTATAGCCAGTACCCCTATGAGATTCATAATCGAGATGCCGCACTTGATCAAAAACTCCAAGAGATGAGCCAGCAGATCGAAGAGCTCCATCATGCTGTCCTAATCCACGATAATGTCGTCTGTACCGATCATCCTTTCTCTGTCTGAATTATGAAGGAGCCCATCCCACCGAACTTTAAGCTCCCTCAATTGGAGTGTTATGATGGGACTTTCGGTCTAGTTGACCACCTTGAGGTCTTCTAGACCATGATGTTACTCTATGGTGCACCTGACATCATTCTTTGCCGAGCTTTTCCCTCCACTCTAAAGGAAGCAATAAGAAGTTGGTACTCGAGCCTCAAACCAGGTACCATCTTTACTTTCGATCAGTTGAGCTACAAATTCATGGCTCATTTCATTAGCAATCATCGCCAAAGATGAGGTTCGAACTCCCTTATTAACATAAAGCAAAAAGGAGAGTCCATTTGAGCCTATGTCAATCGCTTCAATGCTGTTGCCTTGGAGGTCCAAAATCTGGACCAATCTATTACTATGACCATATTGAAGGGAGTCTCCAGAAGAATGAACTCCTTTTATTCTTAGAGAAGTACCTCCAAGACTTTACCGACATGCTAGCCCAGTTCGAAGGCTATGCCCAAGTAGAGGAAGCCTTTTGACTAAAAGATGAAGAAGCCGTGAAAGAGTGGTAGGCAGGCAAATTTAATAAGCTTGCAACTAAAGAAAAGTCAAGTGAAGCTCAACCGCACTCCCAAACCCCTCCTGAGTGCAAACAAGCTTGGACTCTCCCTCGAGCTCAACAACAAAGAAGCCCAATAGAAAATCATGATGGAACTCTGCTCCTAGAAAATTTCACAACTATGCTCTCCTGAACACCACAAAGGTCCAAGTATTGATGGAGATAAAGAGCAACTACCAAGACCAGAGAGGTTACAGAGTCATCCAGCCAGATGCAACCCCAACAAGTACTATCTTTATCATCATGATCACGATCACGATACTAAAGAATGTATCCAGCTTCATGATGAGATTGAAGCACTGATTAGAACAGATCGATTGGATCGATTTAGGCACTAGTCAGAAAGGAGGGAAGATTAGTCGAGAGCCCCACCACAGCCTAAACCATCTTAGAGGGATGAGTTGCAAGAAGATCGGCCTTCACTTGGCATCATCAATACTATTGCTGGGGGACATCGATGAGGGAGAGCTAGTAGATCGGTAAAGCCGGCAATGAAGCAGTGGACTGAAGAACCTATCACTTTCACTAAGGAAGATGCTCAAGGGGTACGATTTTTGCATAATGATATGGTTGTAGTAACTTTAAATATTGCAAACTATGATGTATGTTATATTTTAATTGATAATGGAAGCTCTACTGATGTCTTATTTTATGATATTTTTTCTAAAATATCCATATATGATAATAAGATGGGTCCAATGAATTTTTTGTTAGTTGGGTTCACTGGTGATATGGTGCCAGTTGAAGGGATAATTGTTGAAAAATATGTTCTAAAGTCAATCATCTAAGTGGTAGATGATTAGAATTAGCATATGAATTATCTAATAATAATAGTTATTTGGCTGTTTCATCATAGAAGTTCTATCTTCCTGAAATGAACTCCTAAATTATGATGAAGTTCTTAGAATCACAATCAATTGATAAATAAGGATTTATTAGATGGGTCTTAACTATTCATGACCAAATGATAAGTTATTAACAAGGATGATAACTTATCGAGTATAGATCATTGTAGGCCATATGCATTGGTTGTCCTCATAACCAAGTAGTGTGGAGACACTAGTATGGCATCCAGGTGAGATGTAGGAGTACATCTGCACTGAACATGACCAATGTAGCACTCTACTATCAAGAGTAGCTAGCTAAGGCCAATGGATATAAGTGTCCCTCCAACTTGAGGTCAGCACAATGACTTGCAAGCAACTCATATACTTTAGTGCTGGACTATATATATTTCTAATATAGGTTTAGAAGATTTTTAGGTACAGTCAAGAAGTTATAGAGTCGATGTGTGAGTCAAGATAGGATTGACCACTCCTGATTAAATTCAGAAAGAGAATGACTCATTGTATTTTAATTTAGCAGAATTTAGGCCTGGGTAATCCTCGTAAGGAGTCATAGGATTTTAAAATTTTGAGACATAATAGAGATAAATTGTATGAGTATTGACAGCATGCTCGAAGTCATCTTGAGCATTATTGATCAAAGAGATGAACTATATGGTAACCATAGGCCAGGGTTCTAAGAATGTTACTTTGCATACATTCGACCTATCCGGACGTTGGGAATCATTGCTGGATGGTCACTTTGATTGGTACAAAATTGATTCTTATACTACCGACATAGGTTCAAACCTATAGGATTACACACATTAGAGATTGTAACCTGATCAAATGGTTGATCAATGATTGAGAATCATTCTAAGATCAAACTATCAATACAATTGATGTTTGACCTAATGCAAGTATTGTAGGAGGATCGATTAGCAATTGAATTGCTAATTGGCTCAATTTGATTGAACAAATCAGCTAAGATCAAGTCTAATTAAATTAAATTTAATTAAAATTAGTTTAAACTTAATTAGATTAAGTCTAATTAATTTATTGGATAAGCTAATTGCAAGGGAGAACAAGTTTCTGTTCGATTATGACTTGAGCGCACCTAATTTCTAATTAAGTTAGGATTTAAATTAGAATTAAATATAGTTTAATCTAATTTAACTGGATTTTTAGTTAGAATAGGATCATCCTTAATTATATTATATTTATTTTGATTTTGATTAGATTCAAAATAGTTTTGATCTAGTCAAACAAGAAGAGTCCCAATTGGACTAGGATACTCATTCCTTCCTTGCGCCACCTTTGAGCCCACGCTGATTTTTTTGTTTCCAAATTTTTTCTAAGATTTTCATGCCTAAGAAATGTTTTCCTATGCCTCATATTCTAGAATTTTTGAATCAAATCATTGATGACCTGAGTCTTGTTTTCTTGTAAAGATGATAAAGTAAACTTTTACTGAAAAAGGTGAAGGAGCTGATAAAGTTCTAAGTCTCATATATAGTGATGTATGTGGACCTATGAATTTAAGTGCCAAAGAAAGATATCAATATTTCATTACAGATGACCTATCTGGGCATGGGTGCATTTGGCCTAAATCATTTGAAATGTTCAAATGGTTCAATAATAAAATAGAAAAACAAACTAGAAAAGATATTAAAACTCTTCGATCAGATCAAGGAGGCGAATACTTATCAGTAAGTTTGTGACATATCTAGGAAAGAATAGGATTCCCTCTTAGTGAATTTCTTTTCTGAATATAGTATATTGAAAAGAAGAAATTGAACTTTGTTAGACATGCTTCAATCCATAATAGGGTTCACTAGTTTGCCTGTTTTAGGATTGTGCTCTTATGACTAGTTTTACTCTAAAAATTTACACTAAGTAAATCTGTTGTAAACACTCCATATGGGATATGGATCGAGCATAGACCTAAACTCTCTCACCTTCGGATTTGAAGTTGATTGGCCTATGTCATAGGTTTGCACATAGATAAACTTGGATCTTGGTCCAATAGGTGTTTAAGGGTTATTAATTCTACCATGCTGAAGAACATAAGATATTTATCAGTTGTAGAGCATTTCTTTTGGAAAGAAGTTTCTTAGAGAAAGAACTAATGCCTATCAAGCTAAACTTTGGAAAGTTTAACTGATAGAAAATGAACCGATACAATCTAGTAAACCTACAGACCCGAATTTGGTTAGATCAAATCCGAAGCCCATTAAAGTAGCACCTTTAAGAAGATTCGGTAGAGTATCGCATTAGCCGGATAGATACTTCAGTATTTTGGTCTGGGATGGCGATCCTGTTGATCTCGATGAGAATAATAAGGATCCGATCACCTATAGGAATGCATTATAGAGGTCTGACTCTGAGAAGTGACTTGGAGCCATTAAATCTAAATTGGAGTCCATAAAAATCAGTAGTGTGTAGACACTAGTTGATTCACCTAAAGGGATAAAATTCATTAGGTGTGAATGAATTTTCAAACGAATCAGCATAGCACAGACGGGAAGGTAAGGACCTATAAAGCCCGTCTGACTATCATGTCAGAGTTTGAACATACATTCTGAACGTATGTCTTTGTTATGAACAAAGATAAACCTTGCATTTGTAATTGGGCAAAATATTCTAGTGTTATTCCTTGTGTTGTCTGTGAATGAAATTTTCTTAATCAGGAATGGCATTCCAGTATTGCAAGGAATAAAGGTTTGGCTGTCATCTAATTTCTTCATGTTCAAGATCAGATATGGTATATTCACTAAGGATAGTGAGTAGATACCAGTCTGATCTAAGTGAAAACCATTGGAAGATTGTATAGATAATCTTTAAATATTTGAAAAATACTAAGATCCGGTGACTCAAATATGGGAATACTGACTTAAAACATATGGATGTTTTGATTTTAGTTTTTAATCAGATCAAGATGATAGTAAGAGAATGTCAGATCATACCCTAATTATAAGAGAAATCTACTGAAAAGATTTCAAGTAGGATATTGTAGCTCATTCAGTTAGTGATGCAAAGTACATCGTGGCATATGATGCTGCCATGTAAGCTGTGTAGTTGCTAAGATTCATTAGCAGGATGGGAGTGGCACCCTCTACCGATGGTCCAGTCCTATCATAGCACTAGAGCTATAGCTCAGGCTAAAGAACTAAAGGATAATTATATTTTGCATCACTATCACCTTTGATTTTAGATTAGGCTGACGTCAATTTTTGGAAGATCAATGAAAAAGAAAAACTTGATTGACCCATTTACTAAGGTCTTGGAATAAAGGAGTTCGACAAACTCAAGTAGAAGATAGGATATTTGATATCATTCTAATTGGCTTTAGTCCAAGTGAGAGTTGTTGAAAAATATATCCTAAAGCCAATCATCTAAGTGGTAGATGATTAGAATTAGTATATGAATTATCTAATAATAATAGTTATTTGATTGGTTCATCATAGAAGTTCTATCTTCCTTAAATAAACTCCTAAATTATGATGAAGTCTTTAGAACCACAATCAATCGATAAAGGAGGATTTGTTGGATGGTTCTTAAATTATTCACTATCAAATGATAAGTTATTAATAAGGATGATAACTTATCGAGTTTAGATCGCTGTATGCCATATGCATCGGTTATCCTCGTAACCAAGTGTTGTGGTGACATTGGTATGGCATTCAGGTGAGATGTAAGAGTACATCTACACTGAACATAACCAATGTAGTACTCTACAATCAAGAGTAGCTAGCTAAGGCCAATGGATATAAGTGTCCCTCCGACTAAGATCATCATGGTGACTTGCAAGCAACTCACTGTACTTTGGTGCCGGACTGCCTGTATTTCTAATATGGATTCGAAAGATTTTTGGATACAGTCAAGTACTTATAAAATCGATGTGTGAGTCAAGATGGGATTGACCACTCTTGATTAACTTTAGGAAGAGAATGATTCATTGTGTTTCAATTTAGCAAAACCTAGGCCTGGGTAATCCTCGTGAGGACTTATGAGATTTGCAAAATTTTGAGACATAATAGAGATGACTTGTATGAGTGTTAACAGTGTACTCGAAGACATCTTAAGCATTACTGATCAAAGGAATGAATTATATAGTAACCATGGGCCAGGATTCTAAGAATGTTACTTTGCATACATTCGATCTATCCAAATGTCGAGAATGATTGCTAGATGGTCACTTTGACTACTACAAGAATTAGTTCCTATGCTACCAGCTTAGGTTTGAACCTATAGGATCACATATATTAGAGGTTGCAACCTAATCAGATGGTTGATTGATGATTGAGAATCATTCTAAGGTCGAACTATCAATATGATTGATGTCTGACCTAATGCAAGTGTTGCAGAAGGATCGATTAGCAGCTAGATTGCTAATTAGCTTAATTTGATTGAGCAAATGGGATGAGATCAAGTCTAATTAAATTAGATTTAATTAAAATTAGTTTAAACTTAATTAAATTAAGTTTAATTGGTTTATTAGATAAGCTAATTGCAAAGAAGAATAAGTCCCTACTTGATTAGAACTTGAGTGCACCTAATTTCTAATTAAGTTAGAATTTAAATCAGAATTAAATAAGATTTAATCTAATTTAATTAAATTTCTAGTTAGATAGGATCATCCTTAATTAGGTTGTATTTAATTTTATTTGAATTAGGTTCAAAATAGTTTTGACCTAGTCAAACAAGAAGAGTTCCAGTCCATTAGGTTCAAAATAGTTTTGACCTAGTCAAACAACTAGGACTCTCACTCCTTCCTTGCACCACCTTTGAGCCCATGCCCATTTTTTTGTTTCCAGATTTTTTCTAAGAATTCCATGCCTAAAGAATGTTTTCCAATGCCCCATATTCTAGAATTTTTTAATCAAATCTGATTTGATCCATTATGGAAAGTGGTTTGGGTTTGTTTCCTTTTTGAAAGAGTCCAAAGAATCCAAACCACTTCCTCCCTCTTGTGCGCCAATTTTTCCCATGCCAAGTTTTTTTTCTCCACCCTTTCTACTAGGTTATGTGTGTGATTATGATATTACATGCCAAAAAAAATTAGGGAGGGGGCATCCAAGAGTTGGAAGCCCCTTTAACTACCTTATTTTGAATGCCTTGACTAGTTTTCAACCTAGTCAAAGGGAGAAAGGAGGTCCCACTTTTTTAGGTGTATGAGATGTCAAAAAACTCTAGAATTTCCATGGTAAAACTAGAAGGAAAAGGGGAGTTGGCGTGGGGGTTATGGACACCTAGTTCTTTGGAGAAAAAGTCTTCATTAAGACATGAACGGTTCATGTCTTGATGAAGACAAAGGCAAGAGAGAATGTCCTCCCTTATAGTTTTCTTTCAAGGTTTATTTTCTCCTTATTTCTTTATGATTTTTCTATGATAAAGTTTTAAGAGAGAGAGAGGTAGAGGATGTGGAAATCTGTGCTCCAAGATGTAGGGGCATGGTGATCATGTTTGGACATGATCTGATCATGTCCTAATGAGAGAAGAAGGTCTTCTCTTAGGATTTTCTTAAGAACCCTTCTTCTCCATATTTTTGTGAGATTTTTTTTATCAGAAAAATCATAGAATGTTAGATCTAGAAACATGAAAAAATCTAAAGGAGAAGGTTTCCTCTTGTCCTAACATAGAGATGTTTTCAGGACATCAATCGTTGATGTCCTAAAAAAGAAGATCTATCTTCTCTTAGGGTATTTTTTCTTGTCTTTAATTTTTAATTTTTGAAAGATCCAAGAATTAGATTTCTCTCTTATTTCTCCTCTTATTCTTCATCTCTTGGAGTAACCAAGAGATCAGAAGAATAATATTTAGATTTACCATTAGGAGGGATCCATAAGAAGCTAGCACTTCAAACGGATCTTCATTAGACAAACCTCCGATTTTGTTGCAGCCTCATATAAATCACTTGTAAAGGTCGAACGCATGTATGGCTCCAAAGATAATAACAAAAATCAACTATGGAGTTCTCGACCTATGCAAATGTAAGAGATTTGATCTCTTCTCTTACCCATATGCAATCCAAGGTTTAGATCTAGAATTGTTCTAAATCTAGGGTATTGATTTAATCAATACCAAATCTTTTATTTTTAGATTTAAGAATGCATTATGACATGTTATAGATCCTAGATTTAGGATTTAGTAATTAGATTACATGCTATTATAGATTAAATAGTTTAATCTACATCTTCTGCTGTATTTTATTTTAAAAATATTTTAAAATTCAAGCATGAAACCCTGCATATTTTCCATCAATGGTATCAGAGCATCTAGGTCCTATTGTAACATGATCATGTTTGCATTAAGATAAATCTAGAAATAAAATTCTATAGATCGCACATATTAATTATAAGGTTATCCTGCTGTAAGGTTCATCCCTTAACGTAGAGAAGTTGTCCTAGTATGTGCTGATCTATAATTTTAAATCATGAATAAGTTAGATATAATTTAAATAATTTTATGATTTATTTTTTTAATTTTAAATATAAAATAAATAGATGTTAGATCTATTTTAGATTATTTAGATTATATCTAAATAATATTGGATCGGACATACTGATTATAAGATTGTCCTGCTATAAGATTTATCCCTTACGGTGGAGAGATTATCCTAATATATACTGACCTAAATAAATCATAAATATATTAGATAAAATCTAAAGTGATTTATGATTTATTTTTAAATTTTAAATCTAAATTTAAATGGTTTATGATCTGATCAATGTGATGTGTTTTATGTTTAGATCTAGATCCTTTTGTTGCATATAATGATATGTATTTTTTGTTTTGAATCTAGAATATATATGTATGACATATTAGTTTTATAGAATTTAAACTGAGAACTTACTTTCTATAAAATTCTAGATTCGAAACCATAGGACATGATCTAAATATTTAAAATAAATCAGATCTAAAACCATGTATTGAATATGATTCAATGTAAACCGTTTACAATTTGAAAATATTTCAAGTAATCAAATCAAAAATTAGTTCTGAGGTTTCATAAATCCAAACCCATAAGCTTTGAACTTAATTGAGAATTAAGTAATTATTTAGGATCTAGGTTTGTGATTTAAAGATCCTAAGAAAATTTTATAAAACATGGGTTAATAGATAATGGGTTAGCTTTGATCAGGTCCTTAACTGAGTTAGACCTAGGGTTAGATTAAATATGGACTAAGTTAAAAAATTGATCAAACCTAATTAATAGTTAATTAGGATTAGGTCATTTCTTTAGATTAATTCAATAGTTATAGTTGATCAAAATCCATACATCTAATAAATGGATGCTAATCGTGGCTCAGTGGTCGAGCCCGAGTCTTTAGGCAGACCAAATCAAAATTGATAAATCGATTAGTGTCTAAGGTATGTCTGGCATTTTCAGACTAGTGGTTTTTAATTGATAGCTCGCTTACCTGACCATTTCTGATGGTGTCTAAGGCAAGCCTTAGCAGACCCTCCCACCGATCTTACTTACCTAGCCAATATGGTTAATCAGGTCTTGATTAGGTTGCTTATTGATTCGTGCTAACCCATGTCACATAAAAAATCAGTGAGATTGATTTTATTCAGTGAGACTGATCTAGGTGCCCATGAATCGATATTGATCCTAGTCCTTGTCAAAGACTTGAGAAGTCAGTGGGAGGACTTGACTTGGTGAAGTCAATGGGACCAAATTGGTCCATATCATTTCTATCCTTAAATCCCAAATAAATTTAAATCCTCTAAAATTATTAGATTCTTAAAATGATAAAATTATGGAGATAACTGAGTCATAGTCTTATATTAAGATGTTTGATAATGGATCCATTAACTCAATAATCATTGAAGGCCCAAAGGCCTCGTGCTTATTGACTAATGAAACTATTATTCATAATATGATAACTTGAAAGTGTCTCTCTAATGGTGGTTAAGTTGGCCAACCAAAGTTTTGCTTAATGATTCATTGGTTAGATGCACCTAGTATGGTCATGTTAATGGTTGGACCTAATCAGATCCTTACAGTGGAGGTCAAAGCCTACTAATTAGGTTTTTAGGATAAAATTAAATTACTAAAAGTTGTTTGGAGAAATAATTGATCAATGAACCTATCCATAGATGCACATGGATTGGCTGACCAAAGTCAGGCTTGTGGGTAGTCTATATGGATTCTAGTACCTACTAAAAAATTAAAGTAATTCTCCGAATTGGAGGTAGAGCCTACCAATTCGAATAAAATAGTGGAAGAACCTTAAGACTAAAGTCCAAGTCTATAAGCTTGAAATAATTCATATACATTAGGTTGATGTTCTCTTTTCTCATAGAATAAGGCTAAACCCTAATTGCTATCACTATTAGACAGTGATGACTTATAAGACCCAACTTCGATAATTAGTATTGAAAGTTGAATTTGGTTCAGCAGTATAAATGGGTACATACTGGAGCTTCTAAGCCTAGTCAAAATAATTAGTCCAATATTGATCCAAATTAAGCATAATGCTTCTACTGTTAGAAGTAGGGTCATAGGAAGAAAAATTATTTTGCTTTTCTTGACCTTAACAGGCTAAACAAGAAAAAGGAGCAAGAGTTGCTTATCAAGGATGTTATATGATGACACCTTGAAATTTCTCTATATGTAATTCTGCATTTCTCTATATGTAATTCTGCTACCTGGGTATAAGATACCGATGGTCCTATACAAATTGTTACAAGGACTACAGGTAAGTGAAATGTCTAAAAATAATGAGAAATACCTGAACATTGGGGATGGAAGTCCTATTCCAATCCTAACTTTAGGAACTACCAAGCTTATTTTCAAAAGATGTCATTTTGAGTGATTGTCATCATTGTTCCATCATTTATGATAAATATGATCTCTATTGGCCTTTTGGCCAAAGATAATTATCATTTATCAATAAAAAAGATTATTATGATATTATTATGAATAAAGTTACAATAATACATGGATAATAAAAAAATAATATTTATCATTTATATAGCCTGTTAAGTATAATGTACACATTTATAAAATCTAAAGTTAGATTATACCATGAATGTCTATGTTTGGCATTATAGGCTTAGTCATCTTGTCAAGAATAGGATAAATAGACTAGCTTGAGAGAAAAATCTCGACATCAATGATTGTGAATCATTGATGACCTGTGAATCTTGTTTTCTTGTAAAGATGACAAAGTCATCTTTTATTAAAAAAGATGAAGGAGCCGATAAAGTTCCAAGTCTCATACATAGTGATGTATGTGGACCTATGAATTTAAGTGCCAAAGGAAGATATTAATATTTCATTACAGATGACTTATCTGGGCATGGGTGCATTTAGCTTGAATCATTTGAAATATTCAAACGGTTCAATAATGAAATAGAAAAACAAACTAGAAAAGATATTAAAACTCTTCGATCAGATCAAGGAGGTGAATACTTATCTAGTAAGTTTGTGACATATCTAGGAAAGAATAGGATTCTCTCTCAGTGGATTTCATTTTTGAATACAGTGTATTAGAAAGAAGAAATTGAACTTTGTTAGACATGGTTCAATTCACAATAGGGTTCACTAGTCTATCTGTTTTAGGATTATGCTCTTGTGACTACTTATTTTACTCTGAAAATTACACTAAGTAAATCTGTTGTAAACACTCCATATGGGATATGGATCAGATATAGACCTAAACTCTCTCACCTTCAAGTTTGAAGTTGATCAGCCTATGTCATAGGTTTGCACATAGATAAACTTGGATCTGGATCCAATAGGTGTTTAAGGATTATTAATTCTACCATGCTGAAGAACATAAGATGTTCATCAGTAGTAGAGCATTTTTTTTGAAAAGAAGTTTCTTAGAAAAGAAACTGATGCCTATCAAGTTAAACTTTTAAAAAGTTTGACTGATAGAAAATGAACCAACACAATCTAGTAAACCTATAGAATTAGATTTGATCAGATCAAACCCGAAGCCCATTAAAATAGCACCTTTAAGGAGATCGGGTAGAGTACCACATTAGTCGGATAAATACATTAGTATCTTGATCTAGGATGGCGATCCTGTTGAGCTCGATGAATTAGGATCATCCTTAATTAGGTTGCATTTAATTTGGTTTAAATTAGGTTCAAAATAGTTTTGACCTAGTCAAACAAGAAGAGTCCCAGTTGGACTAGGACTCTCACCAACTGGGACTCTCACTCCTTCCTTGCACCACCTTTGATCCCATGCCCATTTTTTTGTTTCTAGATTTTCTTTAAGAATTCCATGCCTAAAGAATGTTTTCTCATACCCAATATTCTAGAATTTTTGAATCAAATCTGATTTGGTCTATTATGGAAAGTGGTTTGGGTTTGTTTCCTTTTCGAAAGAGTCCAAAGAATCCAAACCACTTCCTCCCTCTTATGCGCCAATTTTTTCCATGCCAAGTTTTTTTTCTCCACCCTTTCTCCTAGGTTTTGTGCATGTGATTATGATATTACATGCCAAAAAAAATTAGGGAAGTGGCATCCAAGAGTTGGACGCCCCTTTAACTAGCTTATTTTGAATGCCTTGACTAGTTTTTGACCTAGTCAAAGGGAGAAAAGAGGTGCCACTTTTTTAGGTGTATGAGGCATTAAAAAATTTTGGGATTTCCATGGTAAAACCAAAAGGAAAAGGAGAGTTGGTGTGGGGGTTATGGGTGTGTAGTTCTTTGGAGAAAAAATCTTCATTAAGACATGAAAGATTCATGTCTTGATGAAGATAAAGGTAAGAGAGAATGTTTTCTCTTATAGTTTTCTTTCAAGGTTTATTTTCTTCTTATTTCTTTATGATTTTTCTATGATAAAAATCTAAGAGAGAGAGAGAGAAAGAGGGCATGGGGATCTATGCTCCAAGATGTTGGGGCATGATGATCATCTTTGGACATGATCTGATCATGTTTTGTGAGAGAAGAAGAAGAGAAGGTCTTCTCTTAGGATTTCCTTGAGAACCCTTCTTCTCTATATTTTTGTGTGATTTTTTTATAAGAAAAATTAGTGAGTGTTAGATCTAGAAACATGAAAAAATATAAAGGAGAAAGGCTCCTCTTGTCCTAGCATAGGGATGTTTTCAGGACATTAATGAGCCCTAGCATAGGGATGTTTTCAGGACATCAATCATTGATGTCCTGAAAGAGAAAATCTATCTTCTCTTAGGGTGTTTTTCTTGTCTTTAATTTTTAATTTTTGGAAGATCCAAGAGTTGAATTTCTATCTTATTCTTCATCTCTTGGAGTGTCCAAGAGATTAGAAGAATAATTTTTAGATTAACCATCAGGAGAGATCCGCGAGAAGCTAGCACTTCGAGCGGATCTTCGTTCGATGAATCTCCAATTTTGTTGCAGCTTCATGTGGATTACCTGTAGAGGTCAGATGCATGTGCGGCTCTAAAGACAACAACAAAAATCAACTATGAAGTTTTTGACCCATGCGAAGATAAGAGATTTGATCTATTCTCTCACCTAGATGCGATCTGGGGTTCAGATCTAGAATTATTCTAGATCTAGGATATTGATTTGATCAATACTAAATATTTTATTTTCATATTTAAGAATATATTATGACATGTTAAAGGTCCTAGATGCAGAGTGTAGTAACTAGATTACATGCTATTGTAGATTAAATAGTTTAATATACATCTTTCACTATATTTTATTTTAAAAATATTTTAAAATTCAAGCATAAAACCCAACATATTTTTCATCAATAATAACTTTAGAAGTCATGGCAGGTCGATACCCAAAGCAGTCAAGAGCCCAAGTCAATTTCTTAGTGGTGAAGGTGCCCTTTGCTTATAATGAAATCCTTGGCTGACTTGATTTGTGTTGGGGGACTTTTATGCCTGTCAAAGACATAAGAATGTAGGCTGATTGAAGGCCTTCAGAAGGCTATGGTCGATGTCCTAAGTTAGGCCGAGCTTGATATCATCAAAGGAGGGAAGCCAAGGTCACAATATGGGCTGGTTGGAGGTCTTTAGAAGGCTATGACAGAGGTTTTATTTCTGACCGAGCTTGGAATCATCAAAGGAGGGAAGCCAGGGTTATAGTATGTGCTGATTGGAGGTCTTCAAAAAGCTGAGGCTGAGTTTCTATCTCAAGTCGAATTTAAAGTTACCAAAAGGATGAACTCTCTAGGACGAACTCCTCCAGGATGAACTCTTCTAGTTGAACTCCCCCAGAATGAACTCCTTCAAGATGAACTCTCATAGAATAAACTCCTTCAGGATGAACTCCCCAGGATGAACTCCTTCAGGATGAACTTCTTCAGGATGAACTCCTCTAGATGAACTCCCCTAGAATAAACTCCTTCAAGATAAACTTCCTAGGATGAATTCCTTCAGGATGAACTCCTCCGAGATGAACTTCTCCAAAACGAACTCCTCTAGGATGAACTCTCCTAACATGAGCTCCTCAAGGATGAACTCCTCTAGGATGAGCTCCCTCAGGATGAACTCTTCCAAAATATCAAATTTTTTCCTACATGCCATGAGGAGACAATACCTAATATGATTTTTGAGAATATTCTATTGGGCAAATAAAATATCTCTGATAACTCACTGCTCTCTTATGACTAACAACCCACAACCCATCCTAACAGACTCTGGACCCTTCTATAAAAGAAAAAAATAAGAGGGACCCTGAGGTACGTAAGTTCTTCTCTTCAAAATGCTCATCTTCTTTCCTCTGTTGAATGGAGAACTAACTTGAGCATTGGAGAGTCTCCACCGGAGCCAATTTTAGTTGGGGACTTCTCTTGTAGGTACGAGCACCTCCATCCCATCGCCGCTGACTTACCGCTATCGCACAACTCCAGTCAATCCGACCTTGAGATGGATTTTTGCATCAATAGATGGTGCGAGAAGGAGGGCCACTATGAGCCCATTTATGAAAAAAAATGAGCATCTAGTGAGAGAAGCTTCGTCGCATTGCCCCAATGCCAATGAGATTCAGCATCCATCTTCAACAGATACTATCCAGGCTAAAATTGGGAGGCTCCAGATGAGGAAAAGATTTTAATTGGAGAGAAAAGCTCAAGCAAGGAAGGAGATGATGACAAGGATGATCTGGACAGACAAGGAGCTATAAGATCTAGATAAGAAATATAATCATGCAAAATTTTTTTAGTTATATTATATTCCTGATCTTTCATCCATTTTCTTGAGTCCTAGATAGAATCAAACATTAGAAGGAGGATCGTCATTTGCAATCCAATATACTGAGCAGAATAAAAACCACCTCTAAAATGCAAAATGAAATGGAGAGATTGAGGTCCTGGGAGAGGGAAAAAGTGGAGTGGTATCATAAAAATTAGAAAGTAAAGGGAGGCTTTCCTATGTTGATGGTTACTATGGCATGAACCTACTATCATACATATTGCATTTTTATTTGGCACTGAGATATCACTTTTAAAGTCATGGTGAATATCATAGCTCACACTCATCCCTTAGGAAAGACCAGCACAGACACCACCCATATAGTTGAATAAAAAACTGAAATTATGCTTTGTATGAAAAATGATTGTGTCACTAAATGCACTATTGTTTGTGAGAATTGTATTTTCATTTGTTAGTATAGGATCTACTTCTGAGTAAAGAAGCAACTTCAGTTGATTGAGAAGCCTAATGGAAGTGAACTGAGAAACGTTTTAAAATTACATCAAAAATATGATCTGTCATATATGTTCTCAGATGAACCCAAAGAATTAGCATTCATCGAGTCTAGGAAATTTGACTAATCATAAACCTTCAAAATGCCTGGTTGCTATTTCAATTGGATTTTCATGATTTTAGTCAAAAAAAAATTTTAATTCCCTTATTTCTAAAAAAAGAGAGAGAGAGAGAGAGAAGAAAGTAAAAGAAGAAGAAGAAGAAGAGGGAGGGAGAAAGGAGTAGCCGGCACCCCTCCAGCCGATATCATCCCTCCCGCGCTCCCTGGTGTGGCTCACAACGGTCGACCTCCTCCCCCGTGCTCCCAGGCACAGCCCACGACCACGACGGCATCAGTCAACCTCCTCCCCTGTGCTCCCAAGTGTGGTCCACAATGGCATCGGCTAATCCTTTCTCCCACGACCACTCCAAACTTCTCTCTCCCCTGCACGATGATTCCGACCTCCCCTGCTTGATGATTTGAGACGATCTTCCTCTCCTTGCATGCCCGGTCGAGCTCATCCTCCCCAAAGCAACTCTGGCCTTCTCCTCTCTCCCACGTGCTTATGCATCTCTGGCCGATGTCCTCCCTCGCGCTCCTAGGTGCAGCTGAACTAGTCGCAATGGCATCGAAGTCCTCCCCGCATGCCGACCTTCTCCTCCCTTATGATCCCGGACACCGACATTCTTCTCCTCCCAGGCATAATCCATAACTACTTTGGCCGATCTTCACTCTCCCAGCAACTTCGATCATTTTCTCTCTCACACATGCCCCATGCGGAGCCAACCTCATCCCCCATGCGCCCGAACATGGCCAAAGTTGCTGATTCCCCTCTCATGTGCGTTTTCAACCCCATGTGTTGTCGGATCGACATTTGGTCATCTTCCTCCATTCGTCTATCATGGAGCTCATCTTCCCCTGCATGCATGTGTCATTTCTGCTACCAAAGACTTGCCAAATTAGAGGTCCCAACTCCCCTGCGTCTTCAAAGCTAAACCCCGATGGATCTGGAGCCATAAAGCCCCCACGTTGTTGAAGATCGGGGGCCCTGAGGTCCTCCATGTGTGCGTCCGTGGCATGTGAGCCCCTACTGATGTCGAAGCCAAGATTGGAGGCACTAAAGCCTCACCCCGCACGCACCTTCGATGCCGAGCCTCGTTGGCCAGAGGATCCAATCGAAAAAAGGGTTTCGTTCTTCCTAATCTCATTCTATCACCTATGATAGATGTAAAAAAAAAAGAGAGAGAAGAGAAAGAAAGAGAGAGAAAGAAAGAGGAATAAAGAAGCCGGTGCCCCTCCCGCCGATCTTCACCACTGTACCCCCATGTGTGACTTATCTCGCCTCTCCAGTTGATCCTCTCTCCTGCGCACCCTGGACATAGCCGAACTCATCGTAGCAAAATCGATTTCCTCCAAGCCCGTGCGCATTTGGCCAAACTCTCCTGCACCCATCTCGCATCTAGATGATCTCCTCCCAGTGCACTTCCAACCATAGCCGATCCCCTCTCGGCGCTCCTAGCCATAGTGGGGTCGAGTTCCCGATGCATTCCTAGGCATGGCTCGTGGTGACTCTAATCCCCTCTTTCATGCAATAGGGAACAATTGAAGTGCTTCCCAAAATCTGACCTTCTCTGCTATGT
This sequence comes from Cocos nucifera, assembly GCA_006176705.1. NCBI lineage: Eukaryota > Viridiplantae > Streptophyta > Magnoliopsida > Arecales > Arecaceae > Cocos > Cocos nucifera. Next base: position 92,902 of record QRFJ01002071.1, on the reverse strand, counting down.
GCCCAAGCGGCCAAACCTGCCACCAAAGCGGCCCTCAAAGTCCTTGTGTGCATGGTGCCGAAGTCCTCATGAGGTGTGTGCTCCTAACATGGCCGAGGTCCCCCATGCACATGCATTTGTTCGACCTTTTTTGAAGTCCTCCCATGCGCATCTTGCATCATACAGTGTTGAAGCTGACTTGGAGCAACCCCAAAGCCATCCACAAAATGCTACAACCTAGGCACGTGGCTCTGTGAATTACACCGACTAAAGTCAAATTAATACAAAAGAAAAAAGAAGAAGAAGAAAAAGAAAACAAAATCTGATCTGAATCAGGGTGGTCAAACAGAACCCACGATCTCCCAAATAGAGAACTCATGGAAAAAGACTTTCAGACTTTTGTCCATTATTATTTTTCTTTTCTTTCTCTTTCCTGCAGGGCTATTGGATGCCAAAATCATGGACAAACCCAAAGCCAATTAAGACTAAGCTTAAAAAACTAAAGCTGAAGCTAAAGTAAAAATAAATGCTAAAGCTAAAGTTAGAATCCAGACCAATCCGAGGTCAAGCTCAAGACCAATCCAAGGTCAAGTTTAAGATCTATCCAAAGTGAAAGCAAGACAAAAAGGAGGCAAAGATCATACAAGTCTGAGGTTTGCATGGGTTCAAGCTCAAAAGACTGAGGCTAATAGAAATTCAACCTCAATAAATCGAGCCCAAAAAAAAAAAAAAAAAAATCAATCCGAGGTTAAAGCCTAAGCCAAGCTAAGGTCAGATTCAAGATCAAGCCAAGGTCAGAATGAAGGACAAGCTAAAGTTAAAATCACCACCAAGCTGAAGCTAAAATCACAGCCGAGCCAAAGTCAAAATCGCAACCAAGGCCGAACTACCAAGCCCAAATTCAAGTGAAAAAAAAAAATCAAGACCAAAGAAGCAAACTTAACAAGAACATCAATCGAAGAAGATCTATGATTATTTAAGACAAAAGAAGGAGAGAGGTTCTTTTAGCGGCCCTTACATGCCTCTACAGCCATGTTAAGAATAGGAGGAGAACCTCATCCTAACAAGAGCAAGATGAAAGCCTCGTTAATGTAAGACGAGAGGAGGAGAGAGGCCCTAATAGTAGCTCTTACATGCCCCTACAATCATGTTAGGAATAAGAGGAGAACCTCATCCTAACATAATCAAGATGAAGGCCTCGTTAATGTAAGATGAGAGAAGGAAAGAGGCCTTATCAATGATCATTATGTGCCCCCATGGCCATATTAGGAATAGGAGAAGAACCTCATCCTAACATGAGCAAGATGAAGGCCTCGTTAATGTAAGACGAGAGGAGGGGAGAGGCCCTTTCAACAGTCCTTTTGCACTCCTACCATCCTATTAGGAATAGGGGGAGAACCTCGTCCTAACAAAAGCAAGATGAAGACCTCCAATTATTTAAGATAGGAGGAGGAGAGAGGTCCTTTCAACGGCCCTTTTGTGCTTCTACTAATCTTATTAGGAATAGAAGAAGAATCTTGTCATGACATAGATGAAAGCCTTCAGTTATTTAAAATAAGAGGTTAACCTCGTCGTAATGAAAGTGAAGGCCTCTGGTTATTTAGGTAGGAGGTTAACCTCATCCAAGTGAGGGTGAAGGCCTCCAGTTCTTAAACAAGAGATTAAAGATCAATATGTGTAGAAATCCAACCTTAAAAGATGAAAATCTATAGAAATTTGAGCTTAAAATATCAATATGTGCAGAAATCTGACCTTAGAAAGCGAAGATCTATAGAAATCTGAGCTCAGAATATCAGCATGCATAGAAATCCGACCTTAGAAAGAAGAGGTCAGCAAAAATCTAAGCTAAAAAAGGCGAGGATAAAATTGAAGACCTTCAAATAATTTCAATAAGAAACCTGAAGATCCTAAGTTTAAATGATAAAAAAGAATATGTCTTCGGTAAGTCTGATTTAGTAAACTCCCTTCGTCCAAACCAAGGCTTAGACTCGAAAGTAAGAGGGCTATTATTGGGGGACTTTTATGTCTATCGAAGACATGAGAATGTAGGCTGATTGAAGGCCTTCAGAAGGCTATGACCAAGGTCCTAAGTCAGGCCAAGCTTGATATCATCAAAGGAGGGAAGCCAGGCTCATAATATAGGCTGATTGGAGGTCTTCAGAAGGCTATGGCCAAGGTTTTATTTCAGGCCGAGCTTGAAATCATCAAAGAAAGAAAATCAGGATTACAATATGGGCTGATTGGAGGTCTTCAGAAAGTTGAGGTTGAGTTCTTATCTCAAGCCAAACTTGTAGTTACCGAAAGGATGAACTCTCCAGAATGAACTCCTCCAGGATGAACTCCTCTAGTTGAACTCCTCTAGAATAAACTCCTTCAGGATGAACTCCCCAGGATGAGCTCCCTCAGAATAAGCTCCTTCAAGATGAACTCCCTAGGATGAACTTCTCTAGATGAACTCTCCCAAAATGAGCTCCTTCAGGATGAACTCCCTAGAATAAACTCTCCCAGGACAAACTCCTTCAGGACGAACTCCTCCAGGATGAGCTCCTTAAGGATGAACTCCTCTAGGATGAACTCCCTCGGGATGAGCTCCTCAAGGATGAATTTCTCTAGGATGAACTTTCCTAGGATGAACTCCTCCATGATAAACTCCTTCGGGATGAACTCCCCCAAGATAAACTCCTTCAGATTGTCAACTTTTTTCCTACATGCCATGAGGGACAATACCTAACATGATTCTTGAGAATATTTTAGTGGATAAATAAAATATCTCGGATAACTCACTACTCTCCCATGACTAACAATCCAAAATCCATCATAACAAACTCTGGACCCTTCTATAAAAGAGACAAATAAATGGGACCCTGAGGTCCACAAACTCTTCTCTTCAAAATGCTTATTTTCTTCCCTCTATTGAATGAAGAACTGACTTAAGCGTCGTAGGATCTCTGTTGGAGCCAACTTCGATCGGGGATTTCTCTTGCAGGTATGGCCACCTTCATCCCATCACTGCCGACTTGCCACCATCACACAACTCCAGCCAATCCGACCTCGAGATAAATTTTTGCATCAACAATTTGAATGCACTCCAGGCTATGGTTTTAACTTATTACCTAAAAATGAAGTTCCCAACAAGGCACAAAGTTGGGTCAGAGGAGACCAAGCACTAGCTTGGCACTGCTACAATATTGCCCTACAGGTAGGAAGATAAGAAGATCCTTATTTAGGGGATGGGCTTGATGCCCATGATGACCTATCCAAAAAAAGGGGAAAACCCATCGATGATCTTGTGGAGGTCCCTTTGAATGATGGGAATAAGGAACACATTGTAAAGATCATCTCTAATCTAAAGGGAGAAGTTAGAAAGTAGCTCGTTGCTTTCTTGCAAAAGAATGTTGATGTTTTCGCACGAGTGCTTGCAGATATGCCTAGGATTGATGTAGAGATCATGAAGTATTATCTAGGTGTGGATCTTAAATGTTGGCCAGTGAAGCAAAAAAAGTACAACTTTTCACCTAAGAGGTAGAAAGCTATTGTGTACGAGGTTGACAAACTCCTCAAAACAGGATTCATTCGGAAAGTGCTCTATCTGGACTGGATTGCAAATATTATTCTCGTTAAAAGGATAAATGGCAAGTGGAGGATGTGCATTGACTTGAACAAAGCTTGTCCAAAAGATAGCTACCCTTGCCCATGATTGACCAACTGGTGGATGCAACTTCAGGCTATAAATTCCTCACCTTTATGGATGTCTTTTCGGGCTATAAAAAAATTTGGATGGCACTAGAGGATGAGGAGAAGACTACTTTTATTACTAACCATGATTTTTATTATTACAGAGTCATATCCTTTGGATTTAAAAATATAGGTGCAACTTATTAGCACCTGGTGAATAAGATCTTTAAGGAGTAGATCAGCCGCAACATAGATGTCTATGTAAATGACATGCTGGTTAAAAGCCAATCTTCACCAAATCACATTATTGATCTTGAAGAGACCTTCAGCATCCTTCGAAAGTACAGGATAAAGCTAAACCCTACAAAATATGCTTTCGAAGTAACCTTAGGAAAGTTTCTGGGATTCATGGTATCAAGGTGCAGCATTGAAGCCAACCTAAAGAAGATCAAGCCATCTAAGAGATGACTGCCCCAAAAATAATAAAAGAAATTTAGTACCTCATAGGCAAGATAGCAGCCCTGAATTGCTTTGTTTCAAGGTCGACGAAGCATTGTATATCCTTCTTCCACGTACTCAAATAGCCCAAGAACTTCAACTGGACTCCTGAGTGCCAACAGGCCTTTGAAAAATTGAAGAACTATCTCAGTTCGCCTCTGCTCCTAACCAAGCCTGAACCTCGAGAAAAGCTGTTCTTGTACCTTACTGTGTCTCCAGCAGCTATTGGAGAGGTCCTGGTCAAAGAAGAAGCTAAAGCTCAGAAGCCAATTTACTATATAAGCAGAGTCTTAAGGGATGCAAAAATAAGATAAACCAAATTAGAAAAACTAACTTATGCCTTATTGATTATAGCCAAGAAGCTCCAACCTTATTTTTAGGGACACATAATTGCTCTCCTTACTGATCAACCCATTAAGATAGTTCTTCACCGACATGACACCTTCGAAAGAATAGCAAAATGGGCGATCGAGTTAACTAAATTTAACATTCATTTTCAACCTCGACCATCCATTAAAGCTCAAATACAGACTGATTTTATAGTAGAGTGCACTATTCTGGATATAACCAAACTAGAGCACTAAGAAGTTCATATCCCCAGCTCCCCTGAAGAAAAGGTTGATCTTCCTGAAAACTTTTGGGCATTATATGTTGATGGTTCATCCAATACTTCTAGAGTAGGTGCAGACTTGATTCTCATTAATCCGAAGGAGATGGTGGTCGAATATTCTTTGCACTTTGAGTTTCCTACTACTAACAATGGGACTGAATATGAATCTCTGATCTCGGGGTTAAAGATAGCCAAAGAGTTGAAAGTAAAATATTTGAAGGTTTATAGTGATTCTCAACTAGTGATGGGGCAAGTCAATAACACCTTTAAAGCTTGAGAGAAAAGTATGAAGAAATATTTTTAAAAAGTGAAGAATTTAATCCCAACCTTTAATAGGTTTGAAATTCAGTAGATCCCCAGAGTGAAAAACATCAAAGCCGACCTTCTTTTTAAGTTAGCTACCTTAGCCCCAAATAAACTGTCAAAAGAAATCCTCTTTGAGGTCCTGCAGCATCCAAGTTTGGAAGAACTTCAGGCAATAATGCAAGTCAATTATAAGCCCAGCTGGTTTGATCTGTTAATTTCTTATCTCAAAGATGAAATTCTTTTCAGAGACCATAAAGAAGCTCGAAAGTTAAGAAATCAAGCTTCCCGCTACATTTTATATGAAAATAAGTTGTACAAGAGGTCGTACTCCTTATCACTCCTCAAATGTCTCCGACCTTCCGATGTTGATTATATCTTGAGGAAAGTTCATGAAGAAATACGTGAAAATCACCTAGGAATGAGATACTTATCATATAAGCTACGTCGGTAGGAATATTATTGGCCAACAATGCACCAAGATGTGATGGATTATGTAAGAAAATATAATACATATCAGAGAAATGCAAATATTTAGAGATAGCCAGCTTCACAGCTCATGCCATTAGGTGCTCCTTGGCCATTTGCACAATAGGGGATGGATATACTTGGGCCTTTTCTCATGGTGTCTGAATAACAAAAGTTTCTACTGGTGGTAGTAGATTATTTCACTAAGTGGGTTGAGGTCGAATCTCTGGCAAAGATCACTAAAGCCAAAGTGCAAGACTTCAACTAGAAGTTGATAGTTTACATATTTGGTCTATTACAGACACTAATCACTAATAATGGATGCTAATTCATAGGGGCAAAGTTTGCCAAATTTTATGAAGACTTGAACATCTCCCACCATTTCACATCAGTAGCTTATACACAGGTGAATGATGAAGCTAAGGTAACTAATAGAACTTTTCTTGAAGAGATAAAGGCAATGCTTGAAAGAGCAAAAGGAACATGTGTGGGTGAACTCTATCATGTACTCTGGACTTACAAAACCACTCAAAGGTTGCCAATTAGAGAAACCTATTTTGCATTGGCTTTTGGAATAGAGGCAGTCATCCAGTGGAGGTTGGACTTCCTTTAATGCAAGTTGAAGCTTTTAGTGAACAAAACAACTCACAGGATCTCAAAGCAAATCTCGATCTATTAGAAAAAAAGTGAGAGAAGGCTCAAATCTGAATGGCAGTTTACAAGCAAAGAGTAGCTCGCTACTATAATTCAAGAGTAAAAAATAAGATATTCAAAGTAGGAGACTTGGTACTTCGACGAGCGGATATCTCACAATCCCAAAATCAAGAAAAGCTCACCCCAAACTGGGAAGGCCCTTATAAGGTCGTGGAAATCATCCAATATTATCTGAAGGAGCTTGGAGGAGCTATGCTGCCATAGCCATGGAATTTAGAAAATCTACAAATATATTATCAGTAACTACATCTCAATAAAATTTTTTTATTTTAATATCTTCATCTTTGGTGCAAAATTGTGTAATGGCAGAGAACTACACAAAATAAAATTGAAGGCCTCCAGTTCTAAAATAAGAGGTAAAGGAGAGAGGCCCTTTCAATAGCCCTTTTATGCCCCAATGACCTTGCTAGGAATAGGAGGAGAACCTCATCCTAACAAGAGAAAAAGCCAACCCCATCAGGAATAAAAGGAGGACCTCGTCCTGACGGGAGGCCAAGAAGAGAGGTCCTTTCAATGATCTTTTTATACCCTAATGATCTTATTAAGAACAGGAGGAGAACATCATCTTAATAAGAAAAAAAGCCAACCCCGTCAGGAACAGAAAGAGGACTTCATCCTGATGGGGGGATAAGAAGAGAGATCCTTTCAACCGCCCTTTTGTATCCTAATGATCTTGTTAGGAATAGGAGGAAAACATTATCCTAACAAGAAAAAAGTCAATCCCATCAGGAGCAGGAGGAGGGCCTCGTCCTGACGGAGGGACTAGGGGAGAGGCTCTTTCAACGGCTCTTTTTGTGCCCCAATGATTTTATTATGGATAGGTGGAGAATCTCGTCTTGACAAGAAAAAAAGCCAATCCTATTAGAAATAGAAGGATCTTATCCTAACTGAAGGACAAGGAGAGAGGCCCTTTGAATGGCCCGTTTATGTCCTAATGATCTTGTTAGAAATAGGAAGAGAACCTCATCCTAACAAGAAAAAAAGCCAACCCCATCCTGATAAGGGGACAAGGAGAGAGACCCTTTCAATGATCCTATTATGTCCTAATGACCTTGTTAGGAATAGAAAAAAAATCTTGTCCTAATAGAAAAAAAAGCTAACCCCGTTAGGAATAGAAGGAGAACCTCGTCTAGATAGGAGGACAAGGTGAGAGTCCCTTTCATTGGTCCTTTTATGCCCTAACGATCTTGTTAGGAATAAGAGAAGAACCTCATCCTGATAAGAAAAAAGCCAACCCCATCAAGAACAGAAGGAGAATCTCATCCTGACAAGGGGACAAGGGTAGAGGCCCTTTCAATGGCCCTTTTGTGCCCTAATAATCTTGTTAGGAACAGGAGGAGGATCTCATCCTAACAAAAAAAAAGTCAACCCCATCAGGACTAGGAGGAGGATCTCATCCTAACAGGAGAACAAGGAGAGAGGCCCTTTCAATAGCCCTTTTATTCCTCAATGATCTTGTTAGAAATAGGAGGAGAACCTCATCCTAACAAGAAAAAAAAGCCAACCCCATCAAAAATAGGAGGAGGACCTCATCCTAATAGGAGGATAAGGGGAGAGGCTCTTTCAACGGCCATCTTATGTCCCAATGACCTTATTAGGAATAGAAGAAAAATCTTGTCCTAACAAGAGAAAAAGCCAATCCAATCAGGAATAGAAAGAGGACCTCATCCTAACAAGGGGATAAGGAGAGAGGCCTACTTAATGGCCCTTTCGTGGCCCAATGCCCTTATTAAGAATAGGAGAAAAATCTCATCCTAACAAGGGAAGAGATCAAATATGCCAGAAATAGGAGAAGAACCTTGTCCTAACATAAGAAAAAACCTTTAAATATTCAAGAAGGAAGGATGACTTCATCCAAGCAAAAGTCCTAATCAACCACAATCAGGATCAGGGAATCTCGTCCAGACACAAAAGATGCGAAGACTCAATTATACAAACTCAAAAAAATCCTACCCAAGGGCCATCATCTACAATCAAAAGGTACATATATCATGGCAAACTACAACCATTATCGAAGGACGGATCTATGATCACGAACAACAAAAAGAAAGAGAAACTACATAAGCATACGATTGAGATGAAGCAATCAAAAAGTAGTGTTTCATTAAAATAAAAGTTTGATACATGGAAAGGTCCGCAAGACTAGTCACAAAAAAAAAAAAAGAAAAAAAGAGAAAAAGATGATGAAGTCCTACTCAATGTCGGACTTCGGGCTGCCAGTTTCAGTCATTACAAGGAAGAGTTTCTGGCCTTCTATTTCTTCTTTGAGCCTCTTCCTCAACACTAAGCTCTCCCTCAGCATCCTCTCCTATCTACGCGATTCTTCCTCTGTCTCTCTCAACCTCTTCCTAAGAACCATGGATTTGGCCTCTACATCCTTGATGACATCTTCTTGATAAACCATCTAGATCCTCAACTGCTGTAGCTCAATTTTTTTCCTTTCTTATGATGCTGAAATGTCTTCCATGATCCTTCGTAGGGAGAGGAGTTCATCCAATTCTCTGCTCGAATGGACCTCAGTCCTCTCCGCTAGTAATTTCTAAAGTCACACTACTTCGACGTTCGATGCTTTGAGCTTCTTTCTATAGTCGTTGATTTGCTTGCACCAGTCGATCCAATATGAGTCATATGCTCTCTCAACGTCTAATAGCTGCTGTTGGAGATCAAAAAATCTCTTAGACCAGTCCCAACCATACTCATCCTACCTGATGACCAAGCCAAGCTTCCCTCCAGCAATCGAATCTTTTTCTTAGACATCCTGAGCTAGACTTTTAGAGGGCTAATTTTCACGGTCAAGACCCAAGAGTTCTTGCTGGCGCGCTTCTTAACTTTCTTGAATTCCTTATTCAGATGGTTCTTCTTAGCAGTATATTTCCTAAAGAACTGCTTGGAAGATTGGTGGAGATTATTGATTTTGGTGGAGGCCTCAGCATAATTCTTCTTTAACTTCTTAAGCTTCTTCTCTATTTTTTCCACTTTCCTCCTAAGGTGATGAACTTCTTTCTTTAACCTTTTAATGCTAGCCTTTAAAGGTATACCTTGAGGTAAAGAGTTAGCTTCAATAGGGGACTGCACTTAATACATGAAAAAATCACAATACATGTACTACTAAAGAAAAAGCTTTACTTTCATTAATCAAATATTTTTAAGTATAAAAAATAATATATATATATATATAAAGTACAAAAATAAGAGGTCTCAAACCTTTGGTGGAATAGAAGATAAATTTGGTGTAGTTAGTTTTTCGATGGCATGAGGGACAATCGTAGCAGGAGAAGCAACAGATGAAGGCTTGGCTGACGAAAGATCGACAGTAGTAGTGGAAGACCCGACCTCATCATCAGAAGCTCCTTCATCCAGAAAACTAAGTTTGAGCTCAGGGAATTTATTAGCCACATTCTACTGGCAGAGTTCAAATCCTTAGATGAAGGATAGCTGGGCAAACTTGACCTTTATCCCTCATTTCAGTAGAAACCTTGAACTCCTCCACAGCCTAGACCTTGGCCTCTGTAATCTGATCTAAAGTTTGCTACTCCTCCACCATTTCAACCTCCATCTTCCTCCTCTCCTCAACCTCGAAGGCCAGCTCCTCCTCCGCCCTTGTCGAAGTTTGTTCGGCATCTCGTGTAGTCTATCGGAGGCCTTCAACCTCAGTCAATCTCTCCTTATGGAGGCAATCAACCTTGGCTTTCTCCTCAAGAAGGCATGCGACTTTAGCTTGATGATCTTCTTCAGCTTTCATGGCCTCCGACTTCATATGGTTCATCACCTTGATATTGGTGATCAATTGGTGTCCTATTTGTAAAAATGATCAAGTGACTTGTGTTAACGAAGAGGCAATGGATAAGCTAATGAAGAAACAAAAGGAAATAGAGATGGGTTGACCTACCTCAAGGAAGGACCCCAGAGAATCCTAGGTGCGTTGCTTGGGGTCGACTTCAATAATCCTATCTTTGAACTTAGGTAGGGTACACCCATCAACTAACTTCTTGATGATGTCTTTATTATTGAAGGGGTTCTCCCCCCAGTCCTCGTTGGAACTATTAGATCCCCTGGTGGTGGCCCTACGTCGGACCTTCATGATGGCCAATTTCTTCTTCTCCTTTTTCTTCTCCACCTCTATCACCCTCTCAGTAGAGAGCTTTGAAGTGGGGACTTTGGCCAGAGGGCTTGAGGAGGTCAGAAGAGTTGTGGCCTCGATGGTGGCCATGATTTTAGGGGTGGTGGCAACATTAGCAAGTGCGGCAAAGCTTGAGGTACCTACCCTCGCCTTTTTTGAAGGCTCGATAGGCACAACACCTTTTCTTTTATGGGCTCTGAGGCCCTTGGATAGCTGTTGAAGCATGTCCACATCCATTTCTGCAATAAGAAAAGATCTACAATTAAAAGGAGGAACCAGAAAGTAAATTATGAAATCAAAAAAGTATACCATTTAAATCGAAGGGACTCAGGCCCAGATTGAATAAGGTTTGGTCTTTTAGGAGCTCAAACAGAAGAGGGGTTCAATACTTCCTAAGCTTGTTGATAGAGTCAAGATCATCCCATTTCAAGATCGGAGCCCGACAGACTGAATCCCTTAGTCATCCCCAAGAAGAAAGTCTTAAACTAAAGGATGGATAGAAGACAAAGAAGAACTTTCCCTTTCAATTATGAATGAAAGAAGGGGAACCTTTAAACAATCCCTTCTTGCCAGCCTGGGGGGATAGATACCACCAATCATTGGTGGTAGGATGGTATTTGTGTTAGATGGATGCCCTAGAAGCCAGATTGGCTAACACTTATAATACATTTCTAAGAATAATTTTATAATTTTAACTATAAATTAATAAAAAAATTATTTTCTATCATAGTGTGTATTTAAAGTATATGTGATACATTCTTTGAGTTAATGGTAATGACAATTCATATTTTCAAAGAGTTGAAAATTTAAGACATGAATTTTCATAATTAACTCATAAACTGCTTTCGATCGTAGGATCATCACGAGGATGGTGATTGATCCAAAAGGTTGGTATATGATCGCTTTCTTTAAGTAGATGAGTTTTAAGTCTACGATATAGAGACACCAGAGCAAGAGTATAGATATTCATTAGAGAATGAGGGCACTGAGTGTGACCACCTCGAGCATTCATAAGGAAGTCTACCTTCTCGTCGATGACGGGCTTGATGTTGTAGTAGCGCATTTGGTTCATTGACCTGAGGTGCATGAACAATTCATCTTGAGGGTGTTGTAGTTTGACTATACCATAACTCAGTATCCTAGCCATTTGGAATCCTGAGGTGTATGTTAGCTATAGTACGTTCATTGTAGGAATTGGGTTGCACCAATAAGGGATCTATCTACCTCGGTAGATGCGGAGAAGCCCTATGATGATCATAAGAATCGAATCCATAAGCCCATGGCTATGATAGAGTGAAGATGATAGAAAGAGTTTCTATAAAGGGTTTTATATAGGATCCAAATCGAATGATTAATTTATATGACGAATATTGGGTTTGACGAGTTCACCTTAACCCTTATTCTATTGGAGCTCAAGATAGAAGAAGCCAATCACAAAGGTAGCTGCATCGAGAGGTTCACTTTTAATTCTGATGCGTTGCCACCATATACTGCTAGGTGTGACTGATGGATTTTAGAAGCAATTAGAATGATTTTGATGATTGATCATTCTAATTTTATGAATCAAAAAAATTTTGATCCATTGAAAGATGTTTCGATGATGTCGATGATGGAGATCATGACATATCTCATTACCATATGAAACTGAACCTAACTAAGTCACACAAATAAGGATTTAGGTTTGGATGTCATCAATTGAGCTAACTTAGTTTGACTAATTTGGATTAGATCCAATCAAGTTCAAAGTAATCATGCTAGCACACGATTGAGCCTGACTTTCTCCTTCTGTAATCTTTTTGATTCATCGCAATCGAGTCAAATTTGATTTAACTCATTTATATATCTTGAATGAGTTTATTTTTATTTGACTAGAATAAGTCGAGGTCAGATTAATTATGAAAATTAAGTTCATTCCTAGTGCAATTGGGCTAGGGTCAATAGTTGACCCAATTGAGAGAATTGAGGGTCACATGATCAGAGAATTTTAAAAATTTTTATAGAAATTTTTTTTTCTAATTTTATGATATGTGATAAGGCACAAAATGTACTTTAGGTATGCAAAATTTTGTAATTTTTGGAGCTACCTAGACTGGGTTTTGATAGAGTTTGATTTAGATCAAACTCTTGAGGGAAGAATCCTAGACGCACATGGACTCATCCTTTCATGCTGCCACCTTCCAAACAAATTTTTGGTGTCAAAATTAGATGAAATCTGGGGTTTTTCATGGAGATCAGGTCAAGGGTCCCAATGATAGAATTAATAAGATTTTTGGTTAGAAAGGGACTCTTTATGGCACTATGTCTTGTATAAGAACTCTTCTCACAAAATTGCCTCAACATAATTTATTTTCTCTACACCCAAAGAAGCCTTCCCTCTGATATCCATGCCCCCTCTATCCTCTCTCTCCCTCTCTTCTACATGTTTAAAAAGTTAGACATAAATCTGAGTTGAAGGTCCAAGAATTTTGGCATAAGATTCAGCATCTATGCGACGATCTTCGTGAGATGAATAGGCTACCCACAGAAGTCATTTTGAAGGCTTTTCAAATTAGATCTAGATCTAATTTTTGGAGGAGAGATTCATGAGGAGAATATGTCTAGATCCTATCTGAGTGGATACCAGTAGAGGCCAGGCACGTGTGTGGCTCCTTCCAGAACCTTGGGAATCAATAGGATCATCGCAGGATAATTAAATTACCAAATCAGGTACTTAAAATTAAATCTAATTTAATTTTATTTTTAACTTTTAATATCACATCTTTATGATCAAATTTGAAAAGTTTAGATTTGATTAAGATTTTAAAAAAAAATTTAAAATATTTCTTCAGATCCAATTAGATCTGAACGACCCTATGTCGAAAAAATAGATTTTTTCCTTCAACTGGTATTAGAGCTAGGTTGCAATTCTTCAAATCTACTTTAGATCTAATTTTATTTTTATTTTTAATTTGATATTAAAAAAGTTTTAAATATCATATCAAATATGATTAGGTCTAAAATCAAAAAATTAAAATTAAATCATTTAGATCTAATATGTATGAGATGCATGACTAGACTGGGAATATAATAGTTTTATGTATAGTCTAGTATAATCATATTATTAATTTGATTAAATATAATTTTAGATATATTTAATTTTTATTTTTATAATATTAAAATTATTATAATCAGATCTAAAAAATAAAAAATAATTTTTTTAATTTTTGATTTATTCATATGTGATATGAAAAGATGCATGTTTGACTAGTTGTAGAATAGTTTTACAAATTATCTAGAATAGATTTGTTTCGCTATAATAAAATTTAAATCTATTTTTTAGATATTATATATGATATTTTAGATCTGAAAAATATTCATGTTTAATTTAGTGATGATACATGAGATGTATGCAAAGCATGTATTAGTTAGATTATTAATTATATATGTGATATATGATCTAGATCTAACTAGTTTTGTAGTTTCAATTATATTTCTGATTAAGATGTTTCCCTTGACCGTCCATTCATAAGAACAAAGTAGGGTTTAAAGGCCCTCTCCTCCCATTCAATGAGGTATTCTTATGGCATGTAGGGGTGCTGCGCGTTCGTCCTTAATCAAAAATCAAAACTTACTTTTCTACAAAACCTTAGATCCTAAAATCCTAGAATTTTGATACATATTTTTTATTTATGAATCCAAACTTAATTAAGAATTAAGATTATGAAAATAATTAGGTCTAAAATTAAAAAATTTTAGATCTAAGACATTTTCATAAAATTAGATTTGGGCTTGAGTAGCTCAATTAGGTCTAGTAGTTGATCAAACCGAATCAAGAGTTGGTTAGGTGGGATCAAAAGTGCTTAGAATTGACCAGCCCAATAGTTGTAAGTTTGGGTCAAGATCGACTCACAGCCACATACAATCGATCTAATTAAGACCTAATTTGGCTCCATGGTTCGAGCCTAGATTGTAGGCTAATTCGATTAGTTCTGGTTCGATAATTTGGTGTCTAAGGTAAATTTGATAGATATGATTGATTGATTTTTATTTGGGAGCTACTCGACCTGAATGCATTCTTATCGAGTTAATGGCATATCGCTTCCATCGGTCTCACTTACCTGGCTATTTGTGTCAATCCAATTCTAATTTAAGGTGGCTAACAGTTCGAGCTAACCCATGCCACTAGGCTTGTCATAACCGTTATGACTGAGTCAAGTCTAAGAGACCTAAATTGAATATTTCTAATAAAAGATTATGTCAATTGATCTTCCACCATTATAGATGTGCGGGCCCTTCCCAAGATTGATTGTTCTTGGCTAGTTACAGTGGTTCAGTTGCACCAAGAAGATGCAATCATGTCTATTAGGCATTGGATGCTATAAGTTGGAGGATGGGTTGGGCTCAATATTTTGGATATGGTGAGGGATCCAATCAGAAATCTAATTCATGCAAATGGTGGGTCTGACTTAACTAAGGAGTGGATCAATATTTCGGACGTGATAAGATTCATGAATTAGAGATCAGAATTAGGTGCACCATGAATAGAGAATCATTGGATAAGAGTTGTCCACTCATCGGTTAACCCATCATCAATAACTGTTAGATGAGATGGCGAGCCAGTCGGTGGGATCGCACCATCCACTAAAAATTAATTAATCATAAAGATTTTTGCATCTCTACCTAGGGAGTGTAGGGATCTGAGAAAATAGTGAGAGCCTAATTTATTTAAAAAATAAAATTCTTAAATAAATTGGTTAAGTCTAATTACAAAATCTAATTAGAAACTTTGACTCTTTATAGAAAAATGTCTGCGTTCAACCCACTAGCCCATATCTTGGACACCCATAGACTGATCAGATCCAACTTCAAGGATTGGCTCTAGAACTTCAAAATTGCTTTGGATGTTGAGAAGTTGACTCATGTGTTGGAACAAGACCCTCCCACTTTATCAGCCCATCCATCCGCTGATCAAAGAGTGTCTCTAGAGAAATGGATGGATGATAATAACAAAATCAGGTATTACATGTTTTGCTCGATGTCTGATGAGCTCTAGTGCCAACATGAAGACATTAAGACTAGCCGCCAAATGTTGGCTCACCTACAAGAGTTGTTTGGTGAACAAAGTTGCATAGCCAAATATCAAGCCACTAGAAGACTTTTTAAGGCTCAAATGCATAATGGGCATTCGATCCAAGATCATTATCTGATCATGATCAATGACTTAGAAGAGCTTGAGAAGCTTGGTGTCAAGTTGGACAAGAATTTGCATATTGATATAATTCTATAATCCTTGACTGATGTGTATAGGTAGTTCATCATGAACTACTATATGCATAAACTACAGAATACTCTGGCAGAACTTATGAATATGTTAGTTACTGTGAAGTGGACTTCTTCCAAGAGAAAGTCTTTTGGAAAGAAGAAGAAGTTCATGAAGAAACAGAAGATGGATGGTGGGAGGAAGAAGAAGGCAGAGCCGAAGAAGAAGGCCGTTGACAAAGAAAAATATTTTCATTATAACACAGATGGTCATTGAAAGCAAAACTAGCTCTTGTACCTGGCCAGCCTAAAGAATAAGGAGGCAGGTCCTTCCGAAGGTATGCTCGTTATAGAATCTAACCTTACGATTTTTTCTGCATCCAGTTGGGTGCTTGACTCTGGTTCTAGTGCTAACTTATGCACTTCTATGCAAGATCTTGAGGATAGCAGGAGGCTGAGGGATGGTGAGATGATCCTACGCATCAGAAATGGAGTAAGAGTTGCTGCAGTGGCTGTGGGAACCTACCCTCTACGATTACCATTAGGATTAGATTTAGTTCTTAGAGATTATTTTTATGTGCCTGCAGCAAGCAGAAATTTGATTTCTGTTTCATGTTTAGTATAAGAAGGCTATGTAATTAGTTTTCTTAAGGACCATTGTAACATTCTTTATGAAAGAAATAAAATTGCAAGTGGTTACCTTATAAATGATCTCTATCAGTTACATATTGATGTTTCTATTTTCAATATTGAGCAAAACATGAATGCCATAGGATTAAAACGACCTAGGGATAGTCTAAATGATAGGTATCTGTGCCACCTTAGGTTAGGTCATATAGTGGAAGACAGGATTAACAAATTAGAGAAATTCAGACTATTGAGTCCCTTGACTTTCAAGTTATATCGGATTTGTAAATCATGCCTTCATGACAAAATGACCAAGCTTTCTTTTGTTGGACATGGGGAAAGGGCCACAAAACTACTTGCCCTAATACATACTAATGTGTGCGGCCCATTTGATATGCCAGCTAGAGGCAACTATGTCTATTTCATCATCTTTATTGATGATTTATCTCAGTACGGGTATGTGTATCTGATGCAACATAAATCTGAAGCTTTTGAAAAATTTAAAGAATTCAGACATGAAGTAGAAAAATAAACCAAAAAATCCATTAAGGTTCTTCGATTAGATCGAGGATGTGAATATCTTAATTGAAAATTCCTAGACTATTTTAAGCAAAATAGCATAGTCTCTCAATGGACTCCACCTGAAACATCTCAACTCAACAAAATTTTAGAACGAAGAAATCAGACCTTGTTAGATATGGTCTGATCTATGATGAGCTTCACGGACCTCTCTGAGTTTCTTTGGAGACATAGTCTAATGACCGCTATATATTTACTAAATAGGGTTTCTTCTAAAACTGTTCCTACCACACCATATAAGATATGGCATGGTAAGAAACCCAGTCTGAGTCACCTCAAAATTTAGGACTGTCCGGGTCATATCAAGAGACAACATGCGGACAAGTTAGAGTATAGGTTCTTTAGAGCTTGGTTTATAAAATATCCTAAAGAGTCATTAGGATATTATTTCTACATTCGGAAAGACCACAATATGATTGTGAGTCAACATGCCATCTTTTTTGAAAAATAGTTTATTCGAGATGGTGACATCAAAAGCTAAAATAAGCTCAAGGAGAAAGTCTCCCCAGAGCAACGAGCGAAGGACCCTATAAAACCCAATTAGATTGAGCCAGTCCAATTATGACCTCCTCCACCTCGTAGATCAGAAAGGATTTTTCGTCCTCTTGAAAGGTACTTAGGTACTATTTCAGAGGATGTAGAGAAAATATTCCTCATGAGAAATGAGGTTCATGGTGATGATCCCAAAACCTATGACGAGGCGATATTAGATATCAACTCTGAGAAATGGTTAAAGGCAATGAAGTCAGAGATTGACTCAATGCGCTTGAACCAAGTTTGGACCTTGGTAGATCCACCTGAAGGTATAGTACCTATTGGGTGTAAACGGATATGCAAGAGAAAGATAGGTGCCGATGGAAATGTGGAGACATTCAAGGCTAGGTTAGTGGTGAAAGGGTATAGTCAGCGTGAAGGCATTGACTATCAAGATACCTTCTTGTCAATAGCCATGCTAAAATTCATCTACACATTGCTTGCTGTTGCAGCCTATTTTGATTATGAAATATAGCAGAAGGATGTGAAAATGACCTTCTTAAATGGATATCTTGAGGAAGATATCTATATGGAATAGCCACTAGGTTTCACATCCAGTGATGTTGATCACAAGGTCTGCAAGCTGCAAAGGTCCATCTATGAACTTAAGCAAGTATCTCGGAGATGGAATGCTCATTTCAATGATGTGATCAAATCATTTGGATTCATCAAGAACAAGAAGGAACCGTGTGTATTCAAAAAGGTCAATGGGAGCACTGTTATCTTCCTCGTACTGTACGTGGATGACATACTTCTTATTGGGAATGATATTCTCATGTTGACCATAGTTAAAATGTGGTTATCAAAAGAGTTCACTATGAAAGACCTAGGAGAAGCATCCTTTATTCTAGAAATTAAGGTCTATAGGGATAGACCGAATAGGATGCTGGGTCTCTCATAGAAGATGTACATAGAGGAGGTTCTAAAAAGGTTTAGTATGGAAAACTCCAAGAGGAGATTGGTGCCCTCCAAACACGACATTCATCTCTCTAAGAAGATGTGTCCCAACACATCTAAGGACATTGAATGCATGAGCAAGCTCCCTTATTCTTCGACAATAGGGAGCCTCATGTACGCCATGCTTTGTACATGACCTGATATCGCCTATGCTGTGAGTGTCACGATCAGATATTTGTCGAATCCAGATGAAGAGCATTGGACTTCTGTGAAATATATCCTTAAGTACTTAAGAAGGACTAAGGATATGTTCTTGATTTTTGATAATGGAGAACTCCAGGTCTAGGGTTATACAGACTCAGATTTTATGTCTGATATAGATGATCAAAAGTCGACATCTGATAGTCTATTTGTGTGTAATGGTGGTGCTATCAGTTGAAAGAGTTTCAAGTAGACTATGATAATAGATTTGACCATAGAAGCAGAGTACATCGCTGCATCGAAAGCTGCAAAGAAGGTATTCTGGTATAAGAAGTTCATCACAAAATTTGGAGTGATGCCATCAGATGTCGTCCCTCTGTGCTGCGACAACAACGGCGCCATAGCCCTAGCTAAGGAGCCGAGGTCTCACTAAAAATCGAAGCACATCGAGCGGCGATTCCATCTCATTCGTAATTACCTCAAGAAGGATTACGTTGAGGTCAAGAGGGTCAACTCCACGGACAATGCGATAGATCCACTAACGAAGTCTTTAGGCCAGTAGAAGATCGAAGCCCTCCTTGAGAAGATGAGACGTAGATTTGTAGCCAATTGACTTTAGGTCAAGTGGGAGTTTGTTAGATGTGTGTCCTAAAAGCTAGATTGGCTAACACTTATAATACACTTCTAAGGATAACTTTATAATTTTGATTATAAATTAATAAAAAAATTATTTTCTATCATAGTGTATATTTAAAATGTATGTGATACATCCTTTGAGTTAATGGTAATGATAATGCATATTTTCAAAGAGTTAAAAATTTAAGACATGAATTTTCATAATTAACTCATAAACTACTTCCAATCGAAGGATCATCATGAGGATGGTGATTGATCTGAAAGATTGGTGTATGATTGCTTTCTTTGAGTAGATGAGTCTTGAGTCTATGGTATGGAGATACTAGAGCGAGAGTACAGGTACTCGTTAGAGAATGAGGGCACTGAGTGTGACCACCTCGAGTATGCATAAGGAAGTCTACCTTCTCGTCGATGACTGGCTCGATGTTGCAATAGTGTGTCTGGTTCTTTAACCTGAGGTGCATAGATAATTCATCTTGAGGGTATTGTAGTTTGACTACACCATAACTCGATCTCCTAGCCATTCGAAATCCTAAGGTGTATGTTGGCTATAGTACGTTCATTGCAGGAATTGGATTGCACCAATAAGGAATCTATCTACCTCGATAGATGAGGCGTAGCCCTATGATGATCATGAGAATCAAGTCCATAAGCCCATGGCCATGGCAGAGTGAAGATGATAGAAAGAGTTTCTATAAAGGATTTCACATAGGACTCGAATTGAATGATTAATTCATATGACAGTATTGGGTTTGATGAGTTCACCTTAGCCCTAATCCTATTGGGACTCAAGATTGAAAAACCTAATTACATAGGTATCTACACCGAGAGGTTCACTTTCAGTTCTGATGGGTTGCCACCATATACTGCTAGGTGTCATTAGTAGATTTTGTGAGCAATTAGAATGGTTTTGATGATCAATCATTCTAATTGTATGAATCAGAAAAATTCTGGTTCATCGAAAGGTGCTTCGATGATATTGATGATGAAGATCATGACATGTCTCATTACTATATAAAACTAAACCTAACTGGATCACATAAATTAAAATTTGGATCTAGATGTCATCAATTGGTCTAACCTAATTCGATTGATTTGGATTAGATCCAATCAGGTTCAAGGTAATCGTGCTAGCATACGATTGAGCCAAACTTTCTCCTCCTGTAATCTTTCTAATTCATCGCAATTGATTCAAATTTGATTTGACTCATTCTTGTATCTTGAATGAGTTTATTTTCATCTAACTGAAATAAGTCTAGGTTAGATTAATTATGAAAATTAAATTCATTCCTAGTGAAATTGGACTAGAGTCAATAGTTGACCCAATTGAGAGAATTAAGGGTCACATGATCAGAAAATTTTACAAATTTGTTTAGAAATTATTTTATTTTAATTTCTGGATATACGATAGGGCACGAGTTATACTTTAGGTGTGCAAAATTTTATGATTTTTGGAGATGCCTAGACTAGGTTTTGATAGAGTTTGATTTGGATCAAACTCTTGAGAGAACAGTCCTAGATGCACATGGACTCTTCCTTATCCTTTCATGCCGCCACCTTTCATATGAATTTTTGGCATTGAAACTAGATGAGATCTAGGGTTTTTCATGTAGATCTCGTCCAAGAGTCCCAATGGTTGAATTAATAAGGTTTTTGGTCAAAAAGGGACTCTTTATAGCACTGTCTTGTATAAGAACTCTTCTCATGAAATTGCCTCAACATAATTTATTTTTTCCACACCCAAAGGAGTCCCTTTGATATCCATGCCCTCTCTATCCTCTCTCTCCCTCTCATCTACATGCCTAAAAAGTTAGGCACAAATCTGAGTTTAAGTTTCAAGGTTTTTGGCACAAGATTCAGCATCTAATCGACAGTGTTCGTGAGACAAATAGGCTGCCCTCAGAAGTCATTTTGAAGGCTTTTCAAATCAGTTCCAAATTTATTTTTTGGAGGAGAGATTCATGAGGAGAAGACGTTCAGATCTTGCTTAAATAGATACTAATAGAAGCCAAGCGCGTGTGTGGCTCCTTCCAGAATCTTAGAAATCAACAGGATCATCGCAGGATAATTAGATTACCAAATTAGGTGCTTAAAATTAAATTTGATTTAATTTTATTTTTAACTTTTAATATCAGATCTATATGATCAAATCCAAGAAATCTCAGATTTGATTAAGATTTTAGAAAAAAAAATTTAAAATATTTCTTTAGATCCAATCAGATCTGAATAATCTGTACTAGGAAAATAGGTTTTTTCCTTCAGTTTGAAGGTGTAGTAATTACAGAACAGAAAGATAATTGGGCAAACTTTGACCAAGATACAGAGGGAGAGGAAACCTATGATGAATCTAAAAGAATTTAGGACCATGGAAGCAAGAGAAATATCCAAAAAATGAAAAAGGGCCAACACGAAAGGAGGAATCGGTAGGCGAAGCCCGACTCGGAGAGCTTCGATGTACAAGTAGAAGTGACATAAGGGAGGAGAACAAGCTCGATCGTTTGGCCCGAGGAGCTCTAGTTCGTACTTCAAAGGTACCCTATATTGAATCCTAACCAGAGAAAGATCATCAGGGCACAAGGAACAAAGAATGGTCTCAGTTATGAAAATAGGATGAGGTGCTGCACCAAGCTCGGCTTCTATCCTAGAGTAGGAATCTCAGGAATTTGGGTCAGCCAGGCCTTCAAAGTTCGTAGACCAAGATGCTTCCAAAGACATTTCAGATCAAAGCAAACCCCAAAAAATCTCCGAAAGATCAAGAAAAAAAGACAACGAAGTCTCAAAAGGAAAAAAAAGTGAAGCCTACTGGAAAAATCCGAGGAGGACCCCCAAACAACAACTAAATAGCAGAGAAGCAAAGAGAAAAGAGATGAGGAACTAACTTAAAGTGGATGAAGAGCATGGAAAGATGATCAGAAGGACAAGAAATGATCAAGAAAGACAACAATGGTCAAGGATCGTAGTAGACTATTCAGAGGAGATGAGAAAGCAAGGAACAAGAGGGAGAAGGTACCAACAAAAATGAGAAGTTGGAAGAGGAAGGAGTTTAAATAATAGGAAGAAGCCCAAAGTGGTTATGATTGCAGATCATCCTCCATCAATTTTGATCCACCATGTGTCCCATCCATCGTGCCCATTTCTGACGCCTGATAAGGCATTTATCACACCGTACATGGAGCTCCGTGCCAGATGAGTTTTCAAAAGAATGTGTCTTTTTGGATCTTTCGTGCATTAAGAAGCTATGATGCCATCTTAGAAAGAGCCAAAGCATTTTGCTTCTCGATAAGCGGGAAGCTGGCAGAGGACTTTGGTTATTGTAATTTTCATACTTCCTTCATCCGAAATCCAAACTCGGAAGTAGGAGGATAAGTGTTGGGGATAAAATAACCTCCATCGAAGTCCTTAGCTGCTGACCCCCATTCTAAAGAAATTCATTGATCATCTCAACAATAAGTCCATACCATAGAACTTGTCGAAGGCACATTGAAGCTTGGCCGAATGATTTTGAATAGTAAAGGAGAACTATTATTTAATTAATCTTGCTTCTTAACTTAGAATTAATGATAGGACCAAAGTTCAACCCTCCCAATGTTAATTGCCAATGAGTTTTAAAGATAGTTGAAGTCCTATATTGTGGACCATGTGCTCCTTCCAACTAAACTCCTCTGATCACACTCCTTCTAGTCAGACCCCTTCTAGATGAATTCTTTCAGTTGCACTCCTTCTAGTTGGACCCATTCCAGATGAACTCCTCTAGTCATGCTCCTTCCAATCAGACTCCTTCTAGTCAAACTCCTACAATCGTGCTCCTTTCAGTCGAACTCCTTTTGGATAAACTTCTCCAGTCGCGCTCCTCCCAACAGCGCTCCTTCCAAGCAAACTTCTTTAGGACACATTTCTTTCAGTCATGCTTCCTTTCATTCGAATATCTTTTAGGATGAGTTTCTCCTAGCCAATCATGGATAAACTTGGTTTATGTTACGCCTATTATCTGGAGCAATCCAGAAAGACTTCGTCAAACCCCTGATACATGATAAATGCTCCGCAAAGGATGGAGCATAGTCCTTCAAATCTTAATTTAGGAGGCACCTACCTGCACACGATCTAGAAGACTTCCAAACTTCTTAAAGCCACTAGACATTATCCCAACAGACCTCAATCAATTACAAGTTTACTACATATACTAAAGTCTTCAGCCTATGTCCGAACTCTAACAAATGGATCTCAACAGCCTGCAAGTTATAATAAACGATAATTCATCCTCCATAACAAACTCCATGTGGCCTGAGCGGCCCACTATCAGATGGTTATGGCTATCACCATCAGTTTGTTATATGCTCCATCTATAAAAAAAAATCTTCAGATATATTTTTCTCTAAGATCTCTTCCCCTCCCCATTACTTTGCTTCTCTATTTTTTGAACACTCCATTCCAATTGGCTAGAGAGCTGACTTGAGCGTCAGAGGGTCTTGCCAGAGCCATCCATCTCTGGTTTGGACTTTATTTTGCTGGTTCCATCGGTGGCCTCACCTTTCTAACTCTAGCTACCTCCGGTGTCCTCACAAATTTCTGCACCAACAAGACTGTTAATCACTTATTGATTAGGATGCCTAATTAACTCTTAATCAAAACAAAGTTTGGGTACATAAAGCTAATTATTTTAAATCATACTTGAGGACTTACTCAAATTTAAAATTATCTATTCTCCCCCAACTTAATTTCCATTGTCCCTAATAGAAGAAGAGAAAAAATAAAAATATTTATCATGGAGGGATACCACCTGATTTGTTGTTGTTTGCAAGTTCTTCATTATATTCCTTTGATTTTCTTTGAATGTTGATGATGTGCTCCCTCCAACTTGGCTAGTCATCTTTGTTACATTTCTATAAAATAAAAATTTAAAATTTAAAAGATAAAATACTAAGTTGTCCCCCAATAAGTGCTAAGTTTTAAAGTCAATTAAGCTAGACTACTGATTCTATCTATCCCATGTCGAGTATTAGATTTATAAATTTTAATGGTTTTGGATTGTCAATCTCAAGAAAATGACTTGCAATCCCATTATTGATAAATTTTAATATTTTGTTGCTAATCTCCAGAGACCCCATTCTTAATTAGTTTTAACTTCTAATTTTAAGAAGATAATTTATGACCCTATTCTCAAACCTATGTTTGTTGAGAACTTCTCCAATATGTTCTTCTAAAATACTCATAAATTAAATTTTTGGATTAGAAATTGAGTCCAATGTAATAGGTACCTAGAGGGTGTCACTTGATTCTAAATATGTGTGCTCAGGTGTGACCAAGAGCGACTTCAATTTTGGAGGAGGTGGTGATTCTAGAGAGGAAACTATTGGAGTGGGTATTGATTCATATTTCTCAGCATATGGGAGAATGGTGCTAAAATTTGTTGGCTCTAATAATGTATTCATATTTTTAGTATGCTCATCTATATTTAAATTGTCCACCCCGAAAGGATCCCAACTTGTATACACTGGATCCTGAGAAATAATTCTAGGGTTAGCTTTCTTTATTACTTTTTTAAATACTTTCACCTCAAAGCAGTTTTCAATTTGTGTATTAGTTGTTCTATAACCTTTCCACTCCTAAGTATCATCACTTGGGTATGCTCTAGAAAGGTTTCATAGGCCTTAGAGCTCTTAGCCATATATTATCCCATCGGGTCACTTATGGGCTGACTAGATAATTCTTCCTCCTTCCAACTATTAAGTGTAGTAATTAGCTGATAGACTTGGATTTCTAGCTTTACTATGGACTAAGTGTGGGAGTGGATGATCTAAGTGATTTCTAGCTCTTCTAACATGTGCAAAACTTTCTCTTCAAATATTAAATTATGGGCATTTAAAGAGGATTGCTGAATATTATGATAATCGTATGCTGTATAAATTTCCTTCGAATAGCTAGGTTCATAGTCAATTGCTGATTGTGGTATCCTGAAAAAAATAGATGGTTTCCCCAACCCAGATTGTACGTGTTAGCGAAATGATGGTGATGAGCAGTCTAGGTTTGGGTTTAGCCAAGTTTGCTCATGCACAAACTCTTAGAATCGATATGTGGCTAGACATTCACTAACCAGGTGATTTGAACTAGAGCATATGATACACATATGTAGAGATGAGGCAAAAGAGTGCCTCATATTCAATAAATAGTCAAGTTTCTAGGACAACTCATCTATCTTATTATGGCTATCTATGGAATTTCTAACCTCATAGATTCTACCTCTATTGGGTTCATATATGGGTGTATAAGGGTCATAAGTATAAGAAGTAGGGGTAAAGTACTCCTTCAATTGGCAATAAGATTTAGCCTTTATGGATATAGTCATAATTCTAGGTCTGTTAGCTTTAAAGGTTCATTCAATTTCAAGATCTAGAGTTTGAATTTCAGGTTGAAATGAACGACGTTCAAGTAAACACCCTACAATTATGCCTTAAAGCAAATATAGATTTAAGTTTTTATAGATTTTTAGATTTTAAATAAAAGAAAAGGATAAAAGAAATTCTAAAGATAGGAAAGCTAGAGAGTCTTAAATCTAAGAAATAAATGAGAGGAGTTTTCTTAGGTTTTAATGTTTGCAAGTTAGCAATTAAGTTATGTAATCAATTTTAGCTAAGGATTACCCAAGATATAGATAGCTCCTAATTGTTCTAAGTGTTAGAACAGTCGGCAACTCTGATATCAATTATTATCCTCCATGGTTGCCGAAACCACAATCGAGAACTGATCTCTTGCATAGACCTAGATGTTAAATTGACGAACATAAAGGAAAACAAGGGAAGGGGGTGGCAACCCTAGGTTTGGCATTGGAACCAGAGAGAAGAGAGAAGAGAGTGAAGGAAAATCCTGATTTCCCGGTCCAGGTTCGTTCAGATCTGATCAGATCAAGAGATATATTTCAAAAATTTTTCTCTTGATCCTAATCAGATCTTGATATGTTTCAGATCTAATTCTTATTATTTTAATAAAATAAAATTAAAAGATAAATTAAATTAAATTTAATTTACCTGATCTGGGTAATCCTATTACCCTGTTGATGATCCTGTTT